>WHUY01000082.1:0-187866 GCA_015179035.1 Tirmania nivea
ATGGCAATGTTCAAAAACGCTAACGAATTACAGTTCTTGTGGCGACTAACCAACGTGTACCATAGTTTATCCTCCGTTATATCGAATCCAATGCAATGCAGCTTTACCACCTAGTACGAGCACACAATTCCGAAAGTCGATACAATATACTATAGGGACGTCATCGAGTATGTGAAACTATTACTTCACAATCGGTCATTTGGTGATAGTCTAATTTATGTACCAGTCAGGCAATATAACTCAGTTGGGGAATGAATTTATAATGATTTACATAGTTCGGATTGGTGGTGGAAGACACAGAATGAGCATCCTGAACACAGTACAATTGTCCCTATAATTTGCATCTCCGATAAAGCTTATCTCACTAACTTTTCAGGTAACAAATCAATATGGCCATTGTATATGACAATAGAGAATATACTGAAAGACATTCGTAGGGAATGTTCCATTAGAGCCTGGATTTGCATCGGACCCTTGCCGACGATCAAAATCGATAATGTCGAATCACGCATACAATAGCACACCACTGTCTATCATATCCTATGGCCACTTCGCATGCCAGGTTCATGGTCTATTGTATGTTCTAATGGTTTTACATACAAATATTATCTCATTCTCGACGGTTGGGTTGCTGATTAGCTAGAACAATGCACTATCACTCTCATTAAGCAAAATAGATGTCCCGTTTGTGAAGCTTCAACAGAGGAATTCGGCAATCCTAAGCTACCCGATGGATGGTGTGATTGAGACCCTGCCACCTACATGTCCGACGATGAGCCAGTTGCCACCGGCCAATATCGCAGAAATTCCCCTTCCTCAACTCCCCTATCTGAATGGCAGAGGACGGCAAAGTAGAGACAGACTACTGCTGGAATTTTGCCAATGGTTAACGAATTTGAAGAATACTCTAGTTGTAGTCCTTATTTATTATGGCACTTCAATTGGTTATATGTTTACATTCTCAGAATAGTAAAAATGTATTTGATGAATTAGATTACCTATTACCTTAATGAATATGATATTATCAACTAATGGGAGGTATTTCTGCAACGTGTACTCCAGTATCTAGAACTAATGATTTTAAACAAGAGATACAGTCATAGTCAGTAATGGCAAGGCAAAGACATCCGTCAACTAATTCGTTACTTACTAGTATCTCTAGCCCCTCTACTGAAACCTACGAATGAACAACGTCATCCAGGCATGCACCTCCGAGTATTACTTACTACTCGACGTCTCTTAGAAGTGGTAATTCTCACTCAACAACATTATTATACCGAGACCTCTTTGTCCTCCATTGATAACGCTCTGGCTGAGTTTCATAACCGCAAGAACATATTCTTGCCAGCCCGTGAGCGACCCAATTTCAATTTCCCCATGATGCATCTGCTTTCTCATCTCACAGATCATATACGGCAACATGGATCTTATGACAGCTGGACAACAGATGTTTCAGAAGGGCTTCATATGAGCCTCAAGGATGTATATCATTCCACCAACCAGGTCAACTTCACTAAGCAACTACTAGCCTACTTGGACACTGATTTGGGGATGTCAATGATGTGACTTAACTTAACCTACCTCGCCCTAAATGGTTTCTATGTACCCGATTCAGCCCGGATCCTTGACCTGCTCCTCCCTCCAATCAAACTGCTAAATACGTGGCGAGTGTGGCGAATATATCAATCATGCAATCCCGATAGTCCGTGATAGATTGATAGCCCTCCACACGTCCCAGGCAGGCCAGAGTACATATGACCTCATTTAATGGCACTGACGAATGATTTACAAGGGAGGGTGATTCTAAAGGATGCCGATGCCAAGTTTGAATGCTATGGCGTTTAGCGCCTTTTCTAGCAGTTATTGGATAATATATTCGCCTTCAATTGGTTGGGACAATATTTCATCGATCGTGAAAGATTTCGCAATGAAGTCATCTTGTAGAAAGCTAATAAGATTAAATTTACATTATGCATATTCCAAGCACCTGATGAGTATAGAAGGATTCATCTCAGGTGCGAACCAAGTAGGGATGTGACGAAAGGAATTATGCACCCTGTATGGATTCGTACGAGTAGCTTAAATGAGGAAGATACATTCTAGGGCTGGCATGTTGGCTAGCCAATTTTGTTTTGTTCCTGGATAGTTCTCAAGAATCTGACTCATCCGTCGCACACTCCTGACTTATTTTTGCCTTTCCTGAAATCCCTACTTTTCTGACAGCACCGCCGACATAGCTAGATCATGGAATTCATGGTATGTGACGTTTACGAATATGCAACTACAAGCGAACTTCTAGATACAATGACGGGTTTCATTATAGTTCGGAAAGTCCCACATAGTCGACGGGTATATAATATCTAATGCATCGAAGGCCCAGTACACTTTGTACTAGCATACTTTAGGGCGACCCCAACCCTCTGGAATGTCAACAACCAAATCGATATAGAAACATATTGGTATATTTATTAACCGATTTGTTACCATCTAGAAATTCAGTTATGGATTGTAGTCCATGAGTGCCACCGAAACTAACATGGCTTCCAACTACCCCTCGTGTATAGAGGAACATTTTTAATATGTATACGGTGTAGGTGTAATTTACGTCTAATATGAGACTATTCAGGATATCAAATTATGGTTTTTCAATATATTTTTTATATTGGTCAAACTAGAAAGGTTATCGGGATAAATATTGTGAGGGCAGGTCAGAGAGGCCAGGTCGGATGTTTGAGTTGAGTTAGTAATGGAATGTCTGTGGCTGGCTACCCACAAGGCCAACAAGAGTAGTATGAAGGAAGCGAAAGGCACTATAGTAAATAGGCAGTTGTAGGAGTATGTTCGATAAGTAGCAACAGTGAATTAGATTTAGATAACTTGTATGGCGAATAATAAATTCATTGAACTATGGAAATATAGTAGTAGATGGGATAAGTATTGTACGGAAAAAAAGGAGTGAGTGAATACAAAGACTAAGGGATAAAGAGATACCTGAAAGATAATCGAGGGTGTAATATCAAGGTAATATCAAGGGTGATGGAAGCTAAAGACTCAGGAACAGCCGAGTGAATGAACGGAAGATCAAACAGGGACAATAAGATAAGAACTAAAGTAAGTAGATGAATAAAGAATTGATTGAGAAGATTAGACGATGAAACGAGCAACTAGAGAGGTATATAGGCTACTAAATGAGTATCACGACAAAATATCAGAGATATTGACAGATAACTAAGCGACCAATGTGATAAATGACTGTATGAATAACTGGACGACCGAATGAATAAGTATAATAATAAACTAGAAAAGATATAAATGCTTTGAGAAGAAAGCTAGAGAAAGATCCAAAATGAATCAGCAAGGTCCAAAAGAAGGTTAATAGAGTTCAGAGAGATCCAGTCGGGTCCAAGAAGGTTCTGAAAGTAAATATAATAGCCAGGTGATATAGAAGGTACAGAAAAAGACAGGAAATTAGTAAAAGAATCAGTAATATAATATTTTTGCTGATGAATATCTTCTGGCACAGGTATGGAAGAAAGCCAAAATTGAGTACGGAGTGGATAAAGAGTAGACAAGTAAGATTGATGTATATGTGAGTGAGATTATAGTAATTGTGAGGGATGATGCTCATAATCGTTATCCAGCTGTGAAGTATTCAATCTTGTACTAGATCACATCTCGTGTATAAAGCCAAGTATCATATTGCGAAACTATATGAATCTGACTAAAACTGCAGTTCGGAGTATATTCGGAAGAGAGTCAGTTGGTTGTTGGATAAGGATCATTTGATATGCTCATATGAAAAACGGGCAGTAAGTGAATTGATAGGCAAACTAGTATGACTCGGACACTGACAACTTGGGGATGTTTCTAAGGGTAGGGTCATAGGTTCAAAGGGACCAAAGGAGGACGATTTATTCATCTAAATTTCTTTGATGGAGTAAAGAAACTAGGAAATCAAGACTCAACATTCATAAGCTGAATTAGTAGTCTATTCATCTGCCTAATTTTTGCGACACTGTAACATACACTACTCACGTGTGAGAGTGGAGTATTTGAAGATGGGGACTATTTCAACTATATGAATTCCTCTGGTAAGTACAGGACTATTGGAGTAACGAGTAAAATGCTAAAAGTCTTGCAGTAGCCATTAATCGAATATTAAAGCAGTGGAAGGGTCTTCTGATAATGCTGGAGCAAAATCTATTGAAGGTAATTTGGTTAGGGATTCTTGGGTACTGCCAAGTGCATAGAAAAATACTTCGATGGGAAGAAGCCGAATCCTATAGTATTGACAATGATGAACTAGACGAATATGCTAAAGAGCTAACAGAAGATCTAAAAAGGGTAGAATAAACATATTTAATACCATATGGATATTTCGAAGAAGGGTCCCCAATGGTGCCAGACACAGAGGGTGAGGTGGATGATATGCTAACTATGCACACCAAGAATGTAGTACATAGTCCGGCAAGTAAGAGATATGACTTTTCAAGGGAGGATATAGAAGATGTAGAAAAGGATAGTAGCGACACGGATGGTGCTGGTAGTATGGCTATTGAAGATGAGGATAAAGATGAAGGAAATGAGTTCTAAGATCATGTTGGGGAGGATGCCGATTTGGAGGATAAGGAGAATAATGACGATGAGTCGGAAGATGAGGATTCAGAGGATGGGTTATAGGACATAGATGGTGGAGGGTTGGAAGGAATAGTTTGTTTGCAAGTTAGAGTTTATAGGGCTTCATATATTTTTTGGGGGAAATGTGGGAATGAACAGGGTAATTTGTAGGACACAGAAGGTCAGGATTCGAAATGAATATTTGTCAGAGTATAGGGATAGCGGTATGCGTTATATTTTGTTTGGTCAGATGTAAAGACTGTATTTATCATTAGAGGAGGTATTAAAGGTATTATTAGTTAGGAGATGGAAGTCGCAACAAGATAGTAATGAGAGGAATAGAGGTTATATAGGAATTTAGATAGTAAGCGCAGGTATTTGAGTCAGGACCAGGGAAAATGTACTAGGGACATGTGAGTGTGAAATAGTAGCTGTATGCATAGGGAGCATATGGGCACTAGAAGGCCGGCAATAGCCAAAGCAGGTCAGAGAAGTACTAAGTCAGGTAATAGGTAAACTACGTAGTCGAATGAAACAAGCTACTAGACCTCAAGTAGACTAACGTATAAACCTAATAAGATTTACAAAGATGGCAGGGATCTTGTCTAGTGGCCCCGAGATACCAAGAAGTATAGTAGATGCATTGGAAGGCATTATAGTGGACAAGACAGCCTAGTCGCTCCATGATGCATAGTTAGAGGCCTTTGTAAATGAGTACTGGATGATATAAAGAAATAGGTAGCAGAATATAATAAGAATAGGGCGATATTGTAATACCCTCTAGGGAGAGTTAGCATCTTGGTATGGATGTTGCAGAGGCAGACGCTGACTATCCACAAGCAAAGCCGTGGGGTGGACTCGGAAAGGACAGCCTCATGGTAGACGACTCTGTTGGTTGCATCGCAACATACATTGTGGGTAATGGTGTCATGGCACGGACCCTTAGGGGGAGTTGCTTGGGTAGCGATTAGGGTTTATAGGCCGCCGTTAACTGTTAGTTTATCTTTAGGTTATTAGAGGTATCCGACACTGTAAAGACAAACTAAAATAGTTACAGATAATAGGAATGTTCGATTATGCTTTTCTAGGCTATTTTATTGGCTTACTGATTATATAGAAAATGCTACAATCCATGATATTGTAAGTAATCACTATTCCACTTACATAACCCTGGTAGAGAAGCTGGATGAGTATTCGGAGACTAGTTATCCTTGTCACTCTCATATAGATTATATTACAGCCTACAAAAAAACTGATGTGAAAAGTCTGAATGTATATAGTATTAAGAATATTAACAATGCTTTGTAGTCAATCCCTAATTTGAAGTCACTAGATCTAGTTCGAGCAGATATTCTGTATAATATTCTCCTTAGGGTATTGAATCATTTAATGGAGTAGATTTAAGGTTTTTTGGAGTATCATGAGAGAATAAATATATTTGACTATATGTAGCATTAATTGCCACCCTATCTAGAATTCTCCGTTTCTAAGAAAGTATACTGAATTATCACGCAAGGGTGAGGAAAGGAAATGCGGAACTTTGCTAAAGTAATTCTTAGTATATTTACTGCTGCTTTGCATCGGAATTCTAGCTAACCACGCCTGAGTGGATATCAATTGCAAGAGTTTAACAAAGCAATTCTTTGTATTCGTAGCCTCACTAACTTCTATCTGATTACTTAGTATCTCAGCCATATGGATCAAATGGTTTCATATTTATGATAATATTTGTAAAACTTCTACAATACTAAAGATGTATTCCTATAGTTTTGGGCAGGAAAAAAAGCAAAGAAGGCTACTGCCGAAGCACATAAGAACTTGCTAAAGGAGTAGACACTGATATCGATTGCCAACCTTACCATGTCAGAGAAGGCTAAACATCATCAAGAAAATACTTTAGAAAGATAGGAGTTAGTAGATGAGATTTTGAAAGATAGAGCACATTATAATTTCCTAAAGATTCATTTAATCTCCCATTATACTGAGCAGATACCAAAATTTGGTACCTTAGGTCAATACTCGACTGATATAAATGAAGCCATATACAAGGGATTTAAGGATGCATACTGTCGGAGTAATAAGGTCGATGCAATACCTCAAATAATTAATACCTATATAAGAAACCATACATTTACTATAAAAGATTTCACCATTAGTGCTTGGAGCTACATTAGGGGGTTAAAGACACAGAGTGTTGGAATAAGCCCTCAAAAGACTAGTATTTACTTGAAATTGTAAGCCAAAATTGATTTGAGAAGAGTATCAAATCTCGATGACTTAGAACTTGCAGGTAGCTTATCTGATTTGAAGTTGGCTACAAGAGTATTTCTGACATATTGTAATGGGGAAGGCACGGGAGAGCGACCAAGGGGTACGGCGGAGGCATAGGAGGCTGTCACGGTGGGAGTATTACAGAGGGGGCTATTACGGAAGAGAAGACAGACTGTATAGGAATGACCTAGGTACAAGGGGAGAGAACAAGACATTGGGTGAAGAGAGAAGAAGAGAGAAGAGGAAAGAAGAGGGAAAGGCAAGCTATTTAATAATTAGGAGTCGCGCTAATATCACTATGACTCTAAGGACGTGAAATATAACCCGAGATAGCTACAACCCGTGATAACCACAACCCGCGATAACCAGAACCCGCGATAACCACAACTCGAAGGAAACACAAGATAAGATATTGCACTTGAGGGTAATAAGGAGAAGACAGAAGGTAATAAAAGAGACTGAACTCGAAACGGCTGCAATAATAGGGTAAGCTGATATTCATAGCGGCTCCTATGTGAGTGTTAGGTGGACAGAGTCGTAGTCGTGATACTACCCCCCTCTTCTATAATTATCATTCCAGCGACAAATGGGGAGGGCGTAGCTTATTAGGGTAGCGTTGGTGAAAAGACAAAACTAAATCCTCAGAATATTCCAGATCCTCTTCCGGCTACCAAGTCGCTTCCTCATCGCCTACCCACTTCACCTTGTATTCCAGCTTGCAATAACGGTAGTGACTGTCCAGAATCTCCTCCACTTCCCACTCATCGGTACCATCCACAATTAGTGTGCGCCACGGGGCGAGTTCAACTCGAACCGACTCGCCAAGAACCGACTCGGCGAACGAGTTTTCGTCGGTTGATAACTCGCCGAGTCGGCTTTTCGCTGCCTCAACTCGACTCGCCCCTACTCGGTGATCTACAGAATACTCGGCAAGCCTTCTGTTTTATATTTATTATTTCTTCGCTCTGTCAAGCTAACACTGTCATAGAGTTCTCGTGTTACGAATTGCTTGTAATGTCACGGATCGATTCTACTGTCACGGATTGCCTGTACTGTCGGGGATCCATTCTACCGTCACCGATTGCCTGTACTGTCACGGTTGCTTCTACTGTCACCTATTACCTGTGCTGTCACATCTGTACTGTTACCGATCGCGTCTACTATCACCGATTGCCTGAACTGTCACAGTCGCGTCTACTATCACCGATTGCCTGAACTGTCACAGTCGCGTCTACTATCACGGATTATCTGTACTATCACGAATCGCGTCTACTGTCACTGATTGCCTGTACTGTCACAGTCGCTTCTCCTGTCACCGATTGCCTGTACTGTCACGGTCGCTTCTCCTGTCACCGATTGCCTGTAATGTCACAGTCGCGTCTACTGTCACCGATTGCCTGTACTGTCACGGTCGCGTCTACTGTCACTGATTGCCTGTACTGTCACGGTCGCTTCTACTGTCACCGATTGCCTGAACTGTCACGGTCGCTTCTACTGTCACGGATTGTCTGTACTGTCACGGATCGCATCTACTGTCACCGATTGCCTCTACTGTCACGGTCGCTTCTCCTGTCATCGATTGCCTGTCACGGTCGCTTCTTCTGTCACCGATAGCCTGTAATGTCACGGTCGCTCCTGTACTGTCGGGGATCACTTCTACTGTCACCGATTACCTGTGCTGTCACGTCCGTACTGTCATGGATCGCGTCTACTGTCACCGATTGCCTGTACTGTTAGGGTGGCTTCTCCTATTGCCGATTGCCTCTACTGTCACGGTTGCTTCTACTGTCACCGATTGCCTGTAGTGTCACGGTCACTTCAACTGTCACGGATTACCTGTAGTATTACCGATTGCCTGTAATGTCACGTATGGCTTATACTGTCATCTATTTCGCTGTTATTGTTAGCACTCGTTACCTATTGTTTGTGTGCACTGCCAGTAAGGGCGGGAAACAACTAGGCTTGGCAGACGCCCGAGTGTAAAGGAGGTTAGTGTAGAGACTTGGCGAGTATTCTGTCGATCACCGAATACTCGGCGAGTCGGTCCGAGGCGAGTTGCGACTAGCGACGACCGAGGCGAGGCGATTACCGAACGAGTTGTCAAGGCCATGAACTCGAACCGACTCGCCCCGTGGCGCACACTATCCACAATTACTGGTAGGGGAGGGGGCTGTATCTGTCCTGGTAGAGGGTCGTTAGGGGCTGACTCTAGCTCTGAGATATAAACTACGGGGTGTCGTTTGATTGTTTGGGGGAGCTTTAACTGATAGGCATATATGCCCACAGCGGCGAGAACTTCATATGGGCCAGTGAACTTGTGGTCAAGCTTGCGGGAGGGGCGTTCAGTACAAAAGTGTCGACTGGACAGCCATACCTTATTTCCAGGTTGGTATTGAGGGGTTGGGAGTCTGGAGCCATCAGCATATTCTGCCTGTCGAGTTTGTGCGTACTTAAGCTCTGCTTTGAGTGTAGTATGGAGGTCGGTGAGCTGTGAGGCCAGGGTTTCTGTAGGAGGGTTCTTTCTTGCCTTTTGAAATGGTGCCACAATATCAACAAACCTTAGATGCTATCTATAATTAGCCAAGAATGGGGAACATTTGAGTGTGTCCGAAAAGTGGTTGTTGGCGGCAAACTCGCAAGTTGCCAGCAGTGTCACTCAGTTGTCTTGTTGGTAGTTAATGTATGCCTATAAGTATTGCTTTATAATTGCATTCATGCGTTCTGATTGACCGTCGGTTTGGGGGTGATAGGTAGTGGACAGGCGAATATCGATTCCCAGTAGTTCACAGAGGGCTCTCCAAAATTCGGAGATAAATTGGGGGCCACAGTCAGATACGATAGATAGAGGCAGTCCATGATAGTACCATACGTGGTTCAGGTATAGCAGGATAAGGTCTTCAGCAGTACAGGAGTCTCTACAGGGGATAAGGTGTCTTATTTTAGTTATTCGGTCTATTACTATAAGTATCGCATTGAATCCCGCATCCTCTGGTAAGCCTGTCACAAAGTCTATTGTTATATGTTACCAAGGCTAGTCAGGGATCTCGAGCAGTCGAAGGGTGTTGTAAGGTGCATGTCTTATCGACTTGGCTCTTTTGCACATATGGTAATTATGGACATACCTCTCAACATCTTTCCGCTGATCGATCTAGGTATAGTTCTTGTTCAGAAGCTCCAGGGTTTTTGCTACACTTGGGTGTCCAGCCGCAAGGGCGTCGTGATGATCCCGTATCAGGTGCAGCCAGAGCTGAGGGTCCGCTAGTATGTACAATCAGTCTAGGTGGTAAAGGAGGTCATCGCACACTTCGCATTCGGCAAGGGAGATTTTGGTATGTCACTGTTGTCCTATTCTAATGACTGAGATAACATCAGTAATGAAAAAGTCTGCTGCGTAAGCTGCTGTCAAGAGCTCCTGCAAGTCTGGAACATCTGCTGTCACAGAGAGGGAGATATTCTGAGGCTTAAGGACGACTTGATTTTAAAATTTTAGTCATTCATCCCCTCCTTTAGGGAGGTCTCCCGACCTCCTAGTTAGTGTGTCTGGTTTACCACCTGCTTTACCTAGACGATACCTAATCTTGAAGCTAAAGCGTAATAAGAACTCTAACCAGTGGGCTTGTCGTCGGTTGAGAAGCTTGGTTGTGGTGAAGTATTCTAGATTCTTATGCTTGGAGAGGACTTTAATAACACCTTTTGCTGATTCTAGGTGCAGTCACTATTCCTCAAAAGTACGGATAATAGCCATCAGTTCTTTATCATAGATCTCATAGTTGCACTCAGCAGGGGAGTACTTCTTTGAAAAGTATGCAATGGGGTTGAGTATACCTTGGTCATCGTATTGGGAGAGGATGCCAGTGGATACATAGTCTGATGTGTCAGTCTCCATGACACATTCTCGGTCAGGGTCGAAGTGGACCAAGATAGGTAATGAACAGAAGGCCTCTTTAAGCTGTTCAAATGTAGACTATGCTTCTGATGACCATTAGAACTTCTGATTTTTCTTCGTCAATACTGTCAGGGAGATAACTATTTGGGAGTATCCTAGGATAAAGCATTAGTAAAAATTTGTAAAACCTAGGAATGCCTATACATCCTTTATATTGCTCGGAGTTTCCTACTCCTTCACTACAGCAACCTTAGCTGGGTACATTCGGATTCCTTCTGTAGTGATGATCAATCCCAGGTATTTCACTTCTTGAACATGAAATTCATACTTCTCGGGTTTTAGGTATAACCCTGCTGATTCCAACTTCTCTAAGACCTGGCGGATATACACCTTGTGTTTAGCTAGGGAGTCAGAGTAAATAAGGATGTCATCTAGGTAGGTGGTGCAGAATACATCAAGGAAATCACGGAGTATGTTATTTATAAAGTGTTGAAAGGAGAGGAGAGCATTAGTTAATCCGAATAGCATAACATCGTACTCAAAGTGGCCATAACGAGTTCGAAAAGCTGTCTTCCACTATTCACCTTCTGCAATCTTTACGAGGTTGTAGGCTCCACGGAGATCAAGTTTAGTGAACCACTTTGCTTTAGAGAGGCATGCCAGAGTTTCCTGGATAAGGGGTAGGGGGTAGCGATTTTTTACTGTGATCTTATTCAATCCTCGATAGTCTACACAAAGACGAAGAGAGCTATCTGCTTTTTTATCGAACAAGACTAGAGTACCAGCAGGAGATGAGCTATGGCGAATGAATGCTTTAGTAAGGTTTTCTTCAAGGTATTTCTTTAGGGCTTCTAGCTTGTCTCGAGACATGCCATATAGGGGTCCGTAAGGGGGTATTTTGTCCTCTAGCAAAGGGATTGTATGGTTGTATGGTCGATAGGGGGGTAGCTTCTTTGCTGCCTTTTCCAAGAATAGGTCTATGAAGTTGTAGTATTCGATTAGTATTAGAGACTTCTAGTCTTCATTGGATCGCAGCTTATTGATTTCGAGGTTAACATTATAGATAGATATTGAGTAGGCTTTCAGCTTACAGTGCTTTGTAAAGTATGCAAAGGCTCCCGCCCCAATGAAGTTGATATTCAGAGGGGGCGGTCGAGGTTCCGTATCCAGTACGGGGGTTGGTGGGTCATCGGTTCCTAGTAGTCTGGCTTATTCAATACGAACGGGGCTCTGGGTAGGGAGGGGTGGTGCTAAAGATGTAATAGGTGTCATTATAGCATTGCAGTGTTTCTTACAATACTGACTATCGAACTGTATTATATAGGAGCCAAAACAGACAGAGACATTATGTAGTGCCAGCCAAGAGATCCCCAAGACAATAGGATATTAAAGTTTGGTGACGAATAAGGGAAGCATCTCAACGTGGTTCTGAATATTGGCAGAGAGGCAGGTGATGTCTATGACATCTTTGGATGATATAGGTCGCCCATCGATGACATCTATCGTACAAGGGGTCTTTAAAGGGGATATAGGAATGGTATGAGTGCTAACAAAGTCTTTATCAATAAACGTAATTCCAGTGGCTCCGCAGTCTATCAAAGCTGAAGTGGAGATTGTCTTTCCATTAAATGAGATCGTTATAGGTACAATAAAATGATGACCAGACAGAAGAGATTCCTCCAAAGCTACAGAGTTAACTAAAAATACAGAAATAGAAAAAGACCCTCGAGCGGGTCCCTTGCTTGCATCAGCGATTAAGCAAGGGACTCACCATTTCCTGATTCCATAGGGACTTCGGTAGTAGTGTAGACAGCGAGGGGGCGAGGGTGGCGGATTGGACAGTTTGCCATGAAATGGTCTAGTTTTCCACAGATAATGCATGCCTCTTCCGCTTTGCGGCGATCCCGTTCAGCCTGGGAGAGGTGGGGGCATGCGGAGGAGAGGTCCATAGGGGTGGCACCTCCAAAAAGGAGGGAGGGATATGCTGTTTTGTTTAAGGCGGGAGTGGTAGTGGCTGTGGCTATGGCTGGCTGAGAGCGCTGCACTGTGGTGCCTGAGGTGGCCCTTAGGTTTGTACATAGTCAGGCCATCTTCTGCTCAATCTTACTTACCTGGTCAATGAGATCCTCTAAGGTATCAACCTCAGGGTAGTAAACCAGGGCTTATTTAAGTTCGTAGGAGAGGCCCTCTTGGAATTGGTCTAGCTTGGCTCTGTTATCCCATGGCACATCCACGGCCAGCCTAGAGAATTTGGTGATGTATGTTGATAGGTCAGAGTTCTATTGTTTGAGTAAACGAAGGGCTCGAGTTGCAGTGCCCACCGGGTCCGGGTCCCCGAAGGCACAATCGAGGATAGTAAATAGGGCAGCGATATCTATCAAATTAATACCAGTAGCAAATATGTATGGCTGGACCTGGTCTATCGCCCTTCCCTCTAGCAAGCTATATACATATGCGAGTTAGTGCTAGATAATGGGAAACTTGGCTGCGTCTCTATTGAGCTTGATATTAATAGAGTTCTTCTAGGGCTTCAGGTGAAGACAGTTACCATTAAACTTTGGTAGGATAGGGAGGTCTTGGGTTTTTGGTAGGATAGTGGCTGGGGCCCCTAGGGCCATAATGGCCAGAGCGTGGTTCAAGGATTGCACTGTCAGGCGCTCATTGTACAACTCCTCCCGAAGTAGGGCAATCTCATCATTGGAGGCTTGTAACTGGTTCTGCGTAGTCTATAATTCTTATTGAGTAAGGGTGAGGTTACCTACAAGCTCCCTGCCAATAGTATCTGTTGCTAGGAATATGTCCACGATATTGCGGCAGTAAGCAGTCAATACGGTAGCATCGGTAGAGATTGGGAGTGCTCGCCAGGTCTCGAATCTGGTTCCAGGAGGGGCTAGGAGATTGAGAGCTAGGGGACTAGGAGCCAGAGGACTAGGAGCTGGAGGACTAGGAGCCAGGGAACTGGCTATGGGGGTTTGAGAGCTCATGGTTGTGTGTACCAGTTGGTCAGATGTGACCCAATGTAGTGTAATGGGGAAGGCACGGGAGAGCGACCAAGGGGTATGGCGGAGGCATAGGAGGCTGTCATGGTGGGGGTATTACGGAGGGGGCTGTCACGGAAGAGAAGACAGACTGTATAGGGATGACCTAGGTACAAGGGGAGAGAACAAGATATTGGGTGAAGAGAGAAGAAGAGAGAAGAGGAAAGAAGAGGGGAAGGCAAGCTATTTAACAATTGAGAGTCACGCTAATATCACTATGACTCTGAGGACGAGAAATACAACCCGAGATAGCTACAACCCATGATAACCATAACTTACGATAACCAAAACCCATGATAACCACAACCCGAAGGAAACACAAGATAAAATATCACACTTGAGGGTAACAAGGAGAAGACAGAAGGCAATAAGAGAGACTGAACTCGAAACGGCTGTAATAATAGGGTAAGCCGACACTTATAGCAGCTCCTACGTGAGTGTTAGGTAGACAGAGTTGTGGTCATGACACATATGAACTCAAAGGTGCAGATTTTGAGGTACTTAGGCTTTTATGTCAGATTATTTAGACTTATAGTATTCTTCAAATTCCTGTGCTAAAGTTTAGCAGATCTGGTTTTGTTATGCATATTATAAGGTGTATAGGTAAAAAAGAGTTTCAAGGGCAGAAGCAAAATGATTAGGTCTGAGTCAGAAAACACTTTGCATCAGGTAGGAGATAGCCCAATTCATTGAATAGATAAATATCAGGAAGTCTTAATGTACTTTTCAAACTCAAAACTAAGAAGGAAATAGTATATCGACTTGTACATATAACTTTACTTCACTATTTAGGAGAGGTGGCAGTTTAAGCTACAGAAGGGATGGTACATATCGGATTACCATCTAATAAAGTAGTGGTATCTATTTCCAAAATTGAGGGAATTGTACATCTAATACCATTAGAGCTGGGAGAAAGCTAGTTAATAAATAACAGGATTGATCTGAAAACATAGAATTCGATTTATAATTAGAAATATATTGTCTTTCCCAGTTGCTTCTATATGATAGGTATTATTGGGATTGTGACATACTAGATTAATAGAATACTAGCATATGTAGAAGGTCAAATAGGGGTATATGCAGAAGATTACTTATGGCTATAGAGAAGATCATTATTTTTATACATAGAAGTATAGTTTTTATTAATTTGTTATATATACATAGTTGTTTTTGTATATTTGTTGTAAAGGAATAGATTTGATAGTATTGATAATAATAATGAGAAAGCATTAGAAGTTGACTTGTAATATATGTAATAGATAAGAAGTTAAATATAACATGTATAAGAAGAGTATATAGATGATGTTCTAGATGTGGAGAGTTGGTATGGGATGGAAGTGGGATACAGAGTAGGCTACCTAATACAGAGGCTCAGCATGAGGAAGGATGATAGATATAGGACACAATATGATGGAAGATAACTGACGTGATAGAGGGTATCAGAGTAAGGATATAAGACAAACATAGGATAGACGTAGGACGCCATATGATACAGGAGTAATGACATGAAGTACCTGACGCACATGAAATAATAGTATATCCTAATATAAATTTTTTTTTGCTGATGACACCTAGATCACTCTATTTGATATACTACTTGTCAAAGTTACTACTAAGCTTAGATACTAGATTTGGATGTTGATCTAGAAAGTGAATTAAATAATTTCTGTTGAGTATCTTATTAAAGTATATTTTAATAGCATTCTCCTCTAAACCAAGGTCAGGATACTTGAATAGTACAATTGCTTCTTTGACATAGTTGACTTGAAGTGGGAATCCAAACTTCTTAAGTTATACTATCCACCTGATAATTAATCTCTTTTCTACTGGCATTAATAGCTGTTAATGCGTATGTACTAATTTCCATAGTTTTGCTCCTTTTAGGCACCTCTGCACAGTAGAATAATAAACTCTATATACTTCCACTACCTTTCGCATCGATTTAAACTGTCCTTGCTGTACTCTATCATATGCATTCTTGATAGCTTTCTTTTGATTACCTTTCTCTTTAGCTACTTGAAGTCGACATTGCTTTAGCTTACCTATCGCGCTAACTAGTACTTTATTAGTATTAAACTTGATTATATACCACTAGAATTTACCTATCGTCAGTTTTATTATATTCTTTGAGTTATATTTGACTAAATATTGATTGCACTAGTAGGAATTTGGTTGATATATACCCCGCATGCCTACTTATATAGCCAAAATAGAGATAACATGAGGGCTGATATATGTCTCTATAATAATGCACTACCCGGTGATAGATAGTAGACTCTAAAAAAAAAAAAAAAAAAACTCTACCTAGTCTAAACCCTATCACTCATCTTTCCTGCCAAGTCTTTTCCTTATACTACTACCACACCCTTCCTTCTATAATTATATGGTTCCCTTTCCTTTGGGCCCCAGATTTTGCCAAGCAGTCTGCTCTTTTATTCCCTTCAATCCCAGTATGTACCTTCACCCACCCAAAATGGACTTTAATACTTAAGTTCTCCAATTTTCTCATCACCTGAACTATATCGTGGGTCCTCGCTCTCCTCCTTTTTCTAGTCTTCATTAGAGATCTGATGGCCACTTGGGAATCTGAAAGTACCAGAACCTCCCAATCCCCTTTTATCCTATTAAGAGCTCCCCAAATAATAGCGATTTTCCCATCCTAAACTGTCGCTACTTGTTCCATACCCATGCTTCCTATAATGTTTCTATTCTAACTTCTGTCCCTTACCCTACCTCCCTTATCCTTACTTTCGTCATTATACTAAACCTCCCTTCCTATACCTTGAAATCTGATTTCTTCTTCCCACGTATTCACTTCGTCTTCTCCTTCGCAACCTAGATTTACGATAGAGACCAAGCATATAGGAGTCAGTCCACCATAGGACAAAGCTTATTTATCACCCTCTACTATTACTGTGGCCCTCCTAACTAATATCTCAGCAAGCGAGTCACCATTGCCACATCCTTTATCGAGCATGAGGTCCCCCAACATGTCTGAATTCACTATTATCCTAGCCATTATCCTCCCCTAGCAGGTATCCAGTATAGTTCTCAGGGATTCAATACTTGCCACCTTAAATACAGTTTCCATCCTTACTCTCCATACCGCCCCTATATATTTCTGTAAAGCCTGATACTGGACTTTATTAAACTTACATTCCTAGTCCTTCTGCTCCCTCTATCCAAGCTTAGTACCCCACATGGTAATAGCAAGGATAGAACTAGTAAAGAGCTACTTTCAGCTTATTGGAGAAATCTTCTACTGAGAGTTCCTAATCTCATTACATTTAGCCATGAACTTCCTCACCTGAGCAATCCTGAACTTCTAGTGATTCTTAAAAATGAGCTTTCTATCCAAGATTATACCTAGCCACTTTACCCACTTTACGTCCTTGCTCTTCTTCCTCCTCTTATTGTAGAGAATTAATTATTCTTACTTGGACTCCTCTAAGAGGAGTTTCTATTCCCTTGTAACCTCCTTTATAATTTCCTTTACTTTCCAAACAAGGTATCCCATATTCTTTTTACACAAAATATCCTTCCTATCAACAAACAGGCCTCTATTGATATCATCAATAAAAGGCAGGAATTCAGCTGATCTATGAACTTCTGTTTATGTCTTTTCCTCTATCTATATAATGATCGATACCATCCAGATCAAGAAGATCATAGGGGATAGCGGAGTCCCCTATAGGTATCCCACATTAGTTCTACCCTGATCTCGTTCTTTCTCATCCTATTCAATCTTGAATTTCCTTACCCTAAAAAATCCCTTAATCTACTTAACCCACTTCTACCCTTTTCTACTTCTTCCTAAGCGTTCCATAACATTATTCTTCCTTGTATTCTGAAATCCTTCTTTAATGTCCTAAAAACTCAAACCCACCTTCCCCTTATAAGCCATACAATACTAGGCCCTTATCATAACCCTTGCTATAGTGTCTATCATAAACTTCCCTTTTACTTCTCCAAATTGACCACTGTAGAAAAGTCCTACTAACTGCAACCTACCTACTACTACCTTCTCTCTGAGTTTTCCTAAGCAATTAATCAAATTGATCAGTCGCCAATCTTTCATTACCCCATGATCCTTACTAGGTTTTGGAATCATTATGACTTTAGCGAACTACCATTCTTTAGGAATCTCTCCGGATACTAAACTATCAACTACAGTATCTACTAGGCCATCACTCAGAGGAGTACTTATTATGAGCTTGATTAATCAGTAACTAATTCTATTGGATCCTAGGGCTAACTTATTCTTAGTCCTTCCTAGAGCTTCCAGCACCTTATTCTATAGCTTTACTCTTTCCTTCTCCAAAATCTCATGGCCCCCTTCCAAATCATCATCTCATGTATCCTCTCTTACTATCTGACCTCTGTCATCCTAACTAAAGTGATCCCTGATTAAGTCCTGCCTCTTCTTATTATCCCCTTGTAGTTCATTCCCATTCGTGTTACGCAGGTCCCTTATGGTCTTCTTTAACTTGTATGAGTCTTTAGCCCATCAAATGATCTCTTAGGGGTTCTTCTCTCTATTATCCTCACAAAACTCTTGTTAGCATCATTGTTTCTTCTCCCTAATCAACCTCTTTAATTTTCTCTATTCCTACTTCTAACACTCCATCCTCTCCCTTTGACCTAAATAAATATTTTTATCTATACCCCCTCTCTTTTCCCAATATACTCTTTTCAACTAATTTCTCACTTCTTTATCCCACCAATGTTTAGACCTCTGTATTACAGTGCACTCCACTATATGTTCGTCTCTGAGGCTTTTCAGCTTTTTATAGGCTGTTAAGCCTAGTAGGCCGGATACTCATGTCACTATAGAGGCCTCTCCTTCCTCCTTTACTCCCTTCACTAGGTAGGTCAAGTGGACCCAGCCCACCTTCTGCCCTTTTTTTCTCATCCATTTCCTAGCTATCGCTCATCTTGAACAATAACCCAAAGTAATTAGAGTCTAGTTTCTCCTTCCCCTCCTTTCTATCCAACTTTAACATACCCACTACTTTCATGAAGACCAAGTCGATAGTGCTTCTGAGCTAGTGGCCATCTATTAGTCTTTTCTATGTAGACCCCTTAATATTCAACCTATCAAAACCTTCTTTCTCCACAAATTCTACTAACTCCTTCCCCCTCATATTTGCCACCTTTTCCTCATCCCACTCCTCATGACAGGTATTAAAATCTCCATACAACATGACCCTTCCCTTGTTTACTCTTTCCTAGATTGATACTAACTATCCTCTCATCTTCTTCTCAGTCTAAGTACTATTATCATATACTCCTACTACCTTAGTGTTACCTATCCTTACCCTCATGGCCCTATCTATACATAAAAATACAGATAGCTCTAGAGTCAGTCCCTCCTTCCAATAAACAGTAACCTTCGACTTCTTCTCAACAGCGTTACCGAGCCTCAACCTCAGCCTATTCTGCATGCCCCTTTCACTTTATTAATATTCACCCACAAATAAAATATCCAGATCTAGCTCTTATCCTCGTTCTAAAAAAGCATAAGTATTAAAAAAGAGGTTCAAAGTCTGTTATATAAGTTGAGTACATCCAATCTTAATAAAGACCTATCAATAAGACGGCAGGAGATGGAGATAAAAGAGTAGAAGAAGGTTTATTAGAAGATGATTAAGAAGTTAGAGAAGGAGGTTTAGTAGTTAAGACTATAAAAAGGGAAGTTAGTTGATCGGGATAAGAAAATAGGAGACCAATTACAGTTTATAAAAGAGACTAAAAGGAGTGGGCAAAAAAAGAAGTAAAAGAGAGGACAAAAAAGATACTGATTTCTTAGCAGAAGAAATAGTA
This sequence comes from Tirmania nivea, assembly GCA_015179035.1. Classification (NCBI taxonomy): domain Eukaryota; kingdom Fungi; phylum Ascomycota; class Pezizomycetes; order Pezizales; family Pezizaceae; genus Tirmania; species Tirmania nivea. The sequence continues at coordinate 19,636 of WHUY01000082.1, forward strand.
GACAAAGGATAAGGCATTTCTAATTAAGACAGTATCAGTTGCAACCCAATCAAACCAAGTACTAGTAGTAGTAGAGGCAAAAAAGATACTAATAGAGAAGGAAATTGAGAAGAAAGAACTAAAGAATAGGGAGGATATTATGATAGCAGATAGGTCAAATTTATACGAGAACCTATCTGAGTATAAGGATAAGGATGAGGCCTCGATAGTAGTACCCCCAACTACTAAAAAATAGGCTGCAACACGTTCAGCAGTAAGAGCTAGTAAAAATTCCTGACTAGTCAAATTATCCCCACAGACCATATTACCTGGTGACAATAGATCAAAAGCAATTGTGCAAGGCTCCATAGACTACATTTTGCCCCTATTTTACACGCGATCAGTATGATTACAACAACCAGGCCTCGCAAGGAGAAGTAGACAACGACATTTGGAAGCCCACTCGGAGGGCTTTACGGGTATCTGATTTATTTCTCAGGTTTCGGACATCGCGACCCTTTCCTCCTCAAAAAACATCCTTAGGAGAGAGGGAAATCCTGCAGTTCTTCCCGGCTATACTGTGTCAATTGCGATCTGGTCTGAGGCACTAACTACAGCACAACAGGCCAGTCAGCAATTTCGAAACTCCCACACTACGCCAGTCGGGCTTCAAGTCTTACATTTAGTCACATGTAGGGATCACACTAATCAGGGAACTCAAAACTTCCATACCAATGCTAGTGGGACAACCTCTCTTATGCCAACATGTCTGGTATTCGAAACTCCCATACCACCATTACGGTATACCGAACAAGGGAAAGGGGAAGGGAAAGGTAGTAATGGTGGCACCGCTGGTCATGTGCCGACAGGATTGTAGCGGCTGTGGTCAGAGGTGTCCATAAATGGTGATCCACAGGGGAAAAATGGCATAGAAGATGTTCGTCGGAGTAGCAGAACAACTTATGAAAGGTCTGGCAATTTGGTTAGGGGACACTCAAGATAGGGATGGGATAGTCAGTGCGGCTGTTAGGGAAGCTAGGCTACTACTTGATGCACTCTCTGGAACCGGAACAGCGGGATATAGCATTTCCGAGTTTGAGAGAGAGTTATAGCCGGAAGAAAAAACAAGGGCTCTATCGATACAAGTGATAGTATTGATATAGACGGAGGAAAAGATACGGACTCCAGCAACATCAGTGACAGCATCAACGCAGACAGCATTTAGGAGGAGGGGGTAGGAGGACCTTTTGGAGGATACAAGAGAATTACAGTCTAATGCATTTTGGACGAGTATATCAGAGACTTACAGTGACGATGGTATTAGATGGAGGGCCTTTCTAGATGCTATCATAAAGGCGTAAGATATTGTTTCTAATGAGTCGCTGCCACCGGAGGATAAAGGGGTACAGACACAGACAACAGCGACTGATCTGCTTCCCTCGAAGGATAAAGGAATACAGACAGATACACAAACCACTCGAGATATAGCGACTAATCTATTACCACCCTTGTCGGGGAAAGATGCAGTAATGGGAGCAACATCCTCGACAGGGAAGACATATACGGAGGTAGTAGTACAAGCAGTGTCACTATCGCCGGAAGTACCCAGAGATAATATGCAGGGAGAAATTATATCGGTGACCAGTTGGTAGGTCTATGAGGACCTGAGTGCATATGAAGAGGAAGATAGTGAACTAGATAGTGGGTATAGGAGTAGGGAGACAAATCTGGGTAAAACTAGAAGGAAGGAGCAAAGGAAGGGGAAACAAGGAAGTACTAATCCCCCTGTATCTCCAAAGCTGGCACTTCCAATACCCTCCTTAGTCAGAGCACAAGCAGTAGTTATGCATGGGGTACTAACTAGGTACAAGCTAGGGCAAATGAGAAGATAGATTGAGGAAGATAATGAAGGTGTGGAAGTTATGGGAGTTAAGTAGTTATTGAAACAACATGAATTGGAAAAGGTAGTATCCTCTCTGGTAGTCTATACAAGGTTGGCGGGGGAGATAGGTAGGCTACGTATGGGAAGAAAATTCTTCCGTACTATAAAATATGATTAGAACCGTCTGAGCAGCAGAGGAAGAGAGGGGAAAGGGAAACAAAGAGCAGCATCACTCACTAAGTTAACTACCACCGATAAGTCTTGCGGGCTGTGTGAGGGAAGAGAGAGGGGATGCTCCATCTATAAGGGAAGTGGACAGGTATATATACTAGATATGCTACCATGATTCTTTTGGGTTTTTCTACTTACGCACGGACATCCTTAGCGATTCCTACTGGCATCAGAATTTTTGACACAGGTAGAAGCAGATAGAATCTTTGTGTGGCTTTTCACTTGAGCGGGGGGTGGCGATTTTGTGTTTTTCCTAAAGGGGGATATCTGGTCATGTACGTAGATACGGGACAGAGAGTAGCCCAGTAGTTGGATAATCCCGTCAGGCTTAACCTGGAGATGCACTGCCTTGTCATAAGCGAGAAGCTTCAATATGAGTACTGATTTACCAAAAAAAAAAAAAAGGAACAATTGTGATTCATGGAGTCCCTTACTAGAGACCCATAGCAGATATTACAGAGGAGATAGGAATGAGAGGGATTATGAGAGCACGTTGGCTTTTAGGAGGTAACTGGAGATTGAGTAAAGCCATCAGCTCCGTTGTGGTATTTTTCGACAGGAAGTTGGCCGTGGGCAGCCACGTGAAGTTGAAGGGACGTTGGCTCCCAATTGAGGCTTATAACTTTGAGAGAGGAAGGAAGAGGGTGGATTTGTATGGTGACTAGTAATGGATTTCTTTGTGATAGCTTTTATCATGCGTCCTTTACTTTGTTTAGCATTTCGTACCCTTATACAGCTTTTATAGTAGATGGGTCTTTCACAGTGTTAGTAGTAGTCTATGGGGGTCGACCGCTCTCAATGAAGGTTCCATCAAAGGTTCCAGGCCGTCTCATAGCCTTAGGCTCTATAGACGTATAGACTCCAAAAAAAAAAAAAAAAAAGATAAGGAGATTGAAGACATAGTTGTAGGAGATATCACTTGGAAAGTAAATCTAACGGGAATATCAGAGGAACTGTTAGAAGAGATAGAAATGGTAGAATAGGAGAATATGGTAGAACAGCATAGTAAAGGATTACCAGCAGGTGAAGGATCACGAGCGGGAGAAGAGCTACTAGCAGGAGATATACCACGAGCAGGAGAAATGCCACAAGTGGAAGGTATAGTACAAGCGGGAAATAATGAAGGAAGGAAGCAAGTATTTTTGACAGAGAGGTTATGGGATAATTGGAGGTCAGGAATTAAGAGATTTCTGAGGTCGGGGGATTTTGCAGAAAATTGGGATAGTACAGATAGGGCTAGGATTAGGAAGATAGCTAGGAGGTATAGACTGGAAGAGAATACAGGAAGGCTTATATTGGAAGGATTTGATGGTATTTAGAGGGCAGTCCCTACATTGAAGCAGATTTCTACTCTTTTAGCCGCCTTCCATGATGCCGCATGCACAGCAGCTCAATGTTCTCAACCAGTCCGGCCACTGACCAGGCCGCCTGCAGCCTAGCCTGGGAGCCTAGGTCTTGGGAGCCTAGGTCTTGGCAGGCCTGAAACTGCCTGGGCCGGCCCCGGCCTGACCTCATGAGACCTGAATAGCCTGGACCGGCCTCAGGCTAGCCTAAGCTATTTAGGCCATAATCAGGCCATCCAGGCTATTCAGGCCATCCAGGCCATAGTCCAAGCTATTCAGGCTATTCAGGTCATCTAAGCCATAGTCCAGCTTATTCAGGCTATTCAGGCCATAGTCCAAGCTATTCAGGCCGTGGTTCAGGCTATTCAGGCCATGCCCAGGCTATTCAAGTGGCAGTCTAGGCTATTCAGGACTGTCGCTTAAAAGTAATTAGTATAAAGTTGTAGCTATATCTGTTACTATCGAGTCAATCCACTTGAAAGCAACGGTTGTATCGAAACCATATATGGGTACAGAGTATTAAAAAAAAAAAAAAAACAGCAACAGTATTATTACTTATTATGGTAAATAATCTATAATATTTCAATAAAAAAAAAATATGTTAACCTATGTACAAGATTATGAATAATATTGACTCTTTATCTATGGATATATTGGAGATTTTCAATAATGATCAGGAGACCATAAGCGACCTATCTCAATTATCATGTAGTCAATTTACAAATTTTAATCCGAAACCTTCTGCTATTCCATCAAGTCAATAGTCACCAAATGTATTAATACAGGTAGTGGTGATAATGGTTCAGTAGTAGCAATAGGTCCCTCCTCCTTATGAGGTATACGGAGTACACCACGACGAAGTTGGATTTGGCAGTATGGAGAAGCAGTCACTATTAATAATAAATGATTTTGGCAATGTTGCTTATGTCGACCTGGGTAGGCTAAGAGATATGTGGATGGGTCAACAAAATATGCTATTCAACATCTTCAAGGACATTGCATGATGGAAAATGGCCCAGTAGAAGTGCCAACTAGACCTAGTATCATTCAATAGGCTTTTGGAAATAGCACACCGAAGATTCAATTTAATTTTAATGTGTTTAAGTAGCTTTTGGTTTAATGGATGGTCTTATCTAATATAAGTTTTCGGCAAGTTGAAGAGTCCAGTTTTCATTTACTATTATCATATCTTGCTTCTGTTTCTGCCTCTTATACTACAATTTCACACTGTTTACCTCGTTCCAGAAATACTGTTCACATATGGGCAATGCAGATTTATACATCTCAGAAGCAGTTATTAATTCAAGCATTGAAAGATATTCTACTTATTCATTTTAGTTTTGATTTATAGACATCAAGCAATAATCTTATACTATTAGGAGTAGTTGGATATTGGATTAATATAGATGGTCAATCTTGTCGAGTATTATTAGGTCTTCGTCATTTACATAAGGCACATACAGGAGAAAACCAAAGCTAGATTATCATGTCTTTATTACAATAGTATGGATTAATAAAAAAAGTTGAATACTTTACTCTGAATAATGCTACAAATAATGATTCTGCATTAACATGTCTTTCTACATATCTACAAGAAGTTTGAGTTTCTTTTAATGTATCAGAACATAGGCTTCGCTGTTTTGGACATGTTATTAATCTTGTTGTGAAGGCCTTTCTTTATGGAATTGAATCGGATATTGGAATGCAAGAATTGGATGAGCCTTTAACTTTTTGACATAAACAGGGACTATATGGTAAGTTGTGGAATATTATTACCTATATTTGTTGGACACCACAATGTCGAGAAGAATTTGCACGTCTTGTTCAAGAAGTTTTACCGGAAGAATCAGCATTCCAGCCAATTGCAGCAAATGTTACTCAATGGAATAGTAACTTTAGAGCCATCAAGCGTGCATTACAACTTCGAAATGGCTTTGAAGTTTTTACAGCTCGACATATTCGTAATAACCTTGAGGAAGATCAATTGGATATTGATGACTGGAAGGAGTTGCAGGATATCATTACAATTTTGGAGCCATTTCATCGATGCACTTTGGAATTGGAAGGCAATCGTGGCAATGGTGCTCTATATAACCTACTTCCGACTATGGACTATCTATTAGAGCACCTCGAATCTGCATTAACTATGTATACAGCCAGTAACAGTACTCTACATCTTCTCATATCGATTAAGCTAGCTTGGAGCAAGCTTGACAAGTATTATACGCTTACTGATGCAAATACCGTCCTGTACGCTGCAGTTGTTCTTCACCCATCCAGTGTTCTCAACCGGCCCGGCCGCCGACCAGGCCGCCTGAAGCCTGGCCTGGGGGCCTAGGTCTTGGCAGGCCTGAAACCGCCTGGGCCGGCCCTGGCCTGACCTCATGAGGCCTGAATAGCCTGGACCGGCCTCAGGCTGGCCCAGGCTATTCAGGCCGTAATCAGGCCGTCCAGGCTATTCAGGCCGTCCAGGCCATAGTCCAGGCTATTCAGGCTATTCAGGCCGTCCAGGCCATAGTCCAGGCTATTCAGGCTATTCAGGCCATGGTCCAGGCTATTCAGGCCGTGGTCCAGGCTATTCAGGCCATGCCCAGGCTATTCAAGCGGCAGTCCAGGCTATTCAGGACTGTCGCTTAAGAGTAATTACCATAAAGTTGTAGCTGTATCTGTTGCTATCGGGTCAATCCACTTGAAAGCAACGGTTGTATCGGGACCACATACGAGTACAGAGTATTAAAAAAAAAAAAAACAGCAACGGTTCTATCACTTGTCGTGGTAAGTAATCTATAATATTTCAACAAAAAAAAAGTACGTTAACCTATGTGCAAGATTATGAATAATATTGACTCTTCATCTATGGATATGTCGGGGATTTTCGATGATGATCAGGAGACCATAATGCGCTTACTGATGCAAATACCGTCCTGTACGCTGCAGTTGTTCTTCACCCATCTATGAAAATCGACTATTTTGAGACGAACTGGGCTGAACATCCGACCTGGATTGAGAATGCGAAGGCTAAAGTACAGCTGTTATGGGAGACTACGTAAGTATGTGCCTTACCTTTTAAATCTTATTGTACTAATTATCTACTATAGATATAAAGATACTGGAGAAAGTAAATCATTAGCGGAATCAACTGGGACCATCGGTCTAAGTACGGAGAGCACTGAATCTACTTTGCGCTTGTGGAGATCTAAGCGAGCACCTAGAATTCGACAAAAAGATGAACTCGATGACTTCATCTCCTCCGCTATCATTGATATTGAGAACCCACGACTCTGGTGGATTCAATACCAAAAGGACTACCCACGACTATCCAGAATGGCGCTTGACATTCTAGCAATTCCGGCTATGAGTTCAGAGGTAGAGCGTGTGTTTAGCAGTACAGGATTGATGGTGACAGACCAGCGGAATAGGTTGAAGGAGGATATTATTGAGGCAGTTGAGTGTATGAAGTCATGGCGTATTGATGGTGGAATTATTGCGTTTAAGGATGCAGAGCAGGTACAAGCCATGTTAGATCAACTAGAGGCAAAAGGTATCCGTGATAAAGATACCGATTCGTAGTTTAGGTAGCTAGTTATTGGTTCTTAAATTGAGCTCTCGATCTTTTCTAGACCCTCGTGCGGAACAGGCTATTCAGGCCGGTCCAGGCGGCCTGAATAAGAAGGCCAGGCCCAGCCTGCCTTACCGTGGCCCAGGCCGGCCCCGGCCTTAGCTTCGCTTGGCCTGGCCTGGCCCGTTGAGAACACTGCATGCGCTGGCCATTATGCTGCAGACATCACCTACCGAAAGATAGGGGAAGCGGGGTATGCTTGGCCAACAATGATTAGAGACTGTAGACAGTATTGCAAGTCTTACGAGAGATGTCAGAAGTGTCAAGATTTAGTGGACTTCCCGGTTGAGCCACTCAGGCCTATTATCATGCTCGAACCTTTTGAGATGATTACCATTGACTATGCGGGACCGTTTGAGCCAGTTGGAGGGCATATCTATACTTTGGTGATGATCGAGAATATGACAGGCTTCTTGGATCTCGCATCCTGCAAATCTGCAACAGGGGAAGCTACAGTCAAGATGCTGAATGCTTATTGCTCTAGGCATGGGTTTCCACGAGTTATACACACAGATAGGGGACCCCATTTTCACAATCATGAGTGCATAGAGTGGGCAGAAGAGAATGGAGTTCGATGGGTATTTGCAGGCCCTGGGACAGCAAAGACGCAGGGGAAGGCAGAGAGAGCAATCCGGTCTGTTAAGAGGTCGATAGCTAAGCTCGCCAACCAAGATCCGAAGGCTTGGAAGAAGCTTCTCCAACCTACACAGTTCTCGTTCAAATCCAAAATCGGACAATTAGGCTATTCGCCTTTCCAATTACTGTATGGATACCAACCGAGATCAGCTATTCAGAACCTGGTGTTGCCAACGGAGATTAGAGAGCTCAAGGACAAGCTGATATTCCTCAGGAATGAGAAATTGGACGAGATTAGGCACCTAGCAACCGAGAGGCAGTTGAAGATCTGGGAGCACCGAGTCGAACGATATCAAGCTAAGCTGATGGTTCATCACTACCTGATCGGAGACTTGATTCTGTTCCAGAACTACGCGAAGAGGCATAAGCCTGGGAGTCCATGGGAGGATAGATGGAAGGGGCCGGCTCGAATCACTTATATCACATCGAAGGGGAAAATCGACTTCCAGACAACGAATGGGACTATTCATAAGGGTTGGCATACAGATCGAGTGAAGCCGTTCATCCTGAGGGAAGTGGCGGTATGGGATTAGCTAAGGGAAGTGGTGGTATGAGATTAGGTATGGGAATAGGCGGGATAGATTAGGCGGAATGGGAAGTTGCTTCATCTCCTCTCTTTAATACGTTACCTCATCTCTTCTCTTTAATATGCTGTTTGTTTATTTGTTGATGATAGCTGCTTTGTTACGGGACGGTCAGGAGGATTCCTAACCATCCCTGATGAAGGGGGGTGTTACGGGGCGTTTGTACTAGCCCCGATAAGGAAGTTTCGGGTGTTTTGTTTGTATAGATAGCTTAGCGTAGATTAGTCAGACCTTCGAGAAGTGGCCATTAAGGCTCTTCACTGGTTAAGACTTGGTCATGATCATCGAGCAATAGTCATCGAGCAATAGAGAGCAGAAGAGACACAAAACCGAGCCACCGTGAACCAAGTCTGCACGCCGTCAAGCAACTACCTAAGACAAACCTTCTCTTCATCTGTGTGGGTTTGCATCTTAACAGTATCTTCAGGGATTCGCTTTTGTTATGGAATCGGGCGGGATTATACTTCGACCATGGAAATGGTCTTACGCGGGTATGAGACAGAGCCGCATATTTATGTACGGCAACTCTGGTCTGACGGTGAGGAGGGGAGGAAATGGATACCTTGGATTAGGGAATTTTTCCGAGCAAGAGAGTTCGAGCTCGAGTGGGATGGGGAAGTCAGAGGGAGGGGGAAGACGAACTTAGGGTGTCCACAGGGCTCGCCGCTATCGCCAGTGGTGTTCTTGATCTGGATGGCACCTATAATCAGCAAAATGGAAGCAGAAATCGAAGCGGAGATCGGAAGAGGGCGTGAGAAGGTAGATATCGAGTTGCCGTCATATGTTGACGATCTACACTTGAATATCTGCCTGTGGGATAGGTATATGGGGGCGAGTAGTGCGATTCCCGGTCATGTATTCAATATGGAACGCATACTGGCAATAGCAGATGAGATAGTGAACAGGGTGGCAAAGGAAAACCACCTACCACTGGAAGACAGCAAGCATGAAAAGCTGGTCTTAAGGAACAAGAGAAGGCGGGAGAAGAAGGAGGTGAAGTGGGTAAAATGGATTGGGATCATCATGGACGAAAACCTGTCGTTCAAGATGCATTGGAAGAGCAGGATCGCGAAGGCAAGGAAGATGCTAGCTCAGTTGAATGGGCTCGGGAACTCGAACTGGGGGATGAGCGCCAATAGCTGGAGGACGGCATATACAGGGATGATTAGGGCAGTAGCGCTATGGGGGTCGGAGCTAGGGTGGAGAGGGCAAAGGGACTGGGAAGAAGAGTTTGAGAAGTTGCAGTACCAGGCGCTCAAGAAGTGCGTCAATGCAACCCATGGATCGAGGCGTGAGTTGGTGAGTCAAATTGCAGGAGTGGAAAGTCCGAGGATGGTTTTGGATGCAGCACAGGCAAGGCTGATGGGAAAGATAATGAGAGATCCGGAAGCCTTGAGGGACCTGGTGTTCGAGGACGAAGGAGTGGCCGGGAGAAACACAGAGGAAGGCAGAAGATGGGACGACTTTAGCGAGCCCTTCTTCCACAAGGATGAGTTTACGTCGGTAATGACAGCGATTATGAGCAAGGCAGGGAGTGTGAAGGAGGACGGAGGTGAGAGGTTGAGCTTTGGCGGAAGGGTGGAGAAGGTAAAGGTGCCGGTATTGGACTTGGGATTAGGGAGAGACGACGAGCAGGAGAGATGGGAGAGGAAGATTGAAGAGGTTAAGGAAGACTCGGCTGTGATATTCACTGATGGCAGCATGAATGAGAAAGGGAACGTTGGGGGGGGGTGGTGCTCTACCAGTGGGAAGGTGAAGGGGAAGGTAGGTCTGGGACGCATCGCAACGGTGTGGGACGGAGAGGTTGTGGGGATTAAGAAGGCATTGGAAGAAGTGGACAGGGGATGGAAGGTATTGATACTATCGGATTCAGAAGCAGCGCTGGCAGCAATCCGGAAGGCGGGGAGGACAGGGAAAGCTAGAACTGCTGACCTAGTAGACGTGGTAGGGTTGATTGGGAAGAGAATGAGGGAGTTGGGAGAGGGGGGGGTCAGACTGGGGTGGGTGAAAGCCCATGTAGGGATCAGGGGGAATGAGGCGGCAGATGAGTTAGCGAAGGAGGGGGCGGAGGAGGTTGTACCAAAAGACCCCCAAATCACGGAGGGGGGGCTGAAGCAGGAGTGGAAACGGAGGAGGGAAGAGGAGAGGAGAGTGGCAGGGGTGGGCAAGGGCAGAGTAGTCAGGTGGGGAAGGAAGGCGAGGTTGAACTACGTTCACTGCAGAACCGGGAAAGGAAACCTCCAATCCTGGCGAGCAAAGCTAGACGACACAGTCGATCCAACTTGCCGTACTTGCGGTAGACATGTGGAAACAGGAAGGCACGTAGCCTTGGTCTGTCCGCGTGGAGAGGAGATTGGGAGGAGGTGGAGCAATTGGGAGGAGATGGACGAGCGGAAGAAGTGGGCGAAGAAGGTCAAGGACGGGGGGGGTGAATATGTGGTAGACCTGGTGGAGACGTTTTTCTCAAACCTTGATCTGACCTGAGCAGGGAAGGAAATAATGAGGGGAGGGCCGGGAGGGGCGTGGTGGAGGAGGGTATTTTATACTCGGGGAAGGGCCGGTAGGGGCGTGGCGGGGGAAGAGGGGTTATTTCGGTAGCATTGATTTCTTTGGCTCGGAAAGGCAGGACTTTCATGCAATCTGTTGTTCCGTGGATGTACCGAACCTTTTAAGGCGAGGGAACGGGGCCGTCTCATAGCCTTAGGCTGCATAGACGTATAGACTCCAAAAAAAAAAAAAAAAAAAAAATCTGGTCTGACGGTGGATCCCGACACGGCTCAGCCGAGGGAGTGGAGGGAAATGAAGATGGTAATGATCCCAAAACCGGGTAAGGACCACTCAAAAGTCAAGGGTTGGCGGCCAATAGTGTTAGCAAATACAGTTGGCAAACTTGCGGAGAAGATCATTGCGGAGGAGCTACAAGGGATACCAGAGTTGTGGCATGAGCTGGCTTTCGCCGGGAGGAAGGGGCGAGGTGCGATAGACAGTGTGATGTTAATGGACGAGGTGATGAAGGGCAATCCGGGGGCGAAGTTGTATGGTCGAGATATCAAGTCGGCTTTCAACCATCTGAGGCGGCAGGAGATGGGGAGGATACTGGAAGGACACGAACAGCTCCGCTGGTGGATCAATGCATTCCTACAACCAAGATCCTTTGCAGTGGAGGTCGATGGCAGATGTATCGGTAGGGCAAGAATGACACAGGGGACACCACAAGGCTCGCCGCTGAGCCCGTCCCTTTTTACGATATATATGTCAGCGATGATAAGGAGGGCGGAGGAGAAGGCAAGAGAAGGTGGCAGGACAGGGCTCCGCAAGCGTATGGAGAGGAGCACATTATTAGTACCCCTGTCATACGTAGACGATGTCAACTCAGTATACTGGGGGAGCGAGAAGAGGCTAGATGTGATTCTGGGGGCAGCGGCAGATGAGTATGGGTTAGAGTGGGATAAAAGCAAGGGGTGGAAGGAGGGGGAGGCACCCCACCTGGGAGTCAACATGAAGTCAAGGAGGCGACACCAGGCATATCGGACAGCAAAGGGTAAGGCTGCATGGGAGCTAGTTCGGCGACTAACCAGGCTACCACCCAAGGGAAAGAAGCAGATAGTGTGTGGACAACTGCTTCCGATATTGACATACGGTGCGGAGCTACATACCGAGCCTTCGGAGGTGATGGAGAGGCTAGCGGCAGAGTGGGGAAGGTGGATATGTGGAGGCTGGAGAGGAAGTGCGAGGACGAGGATCGAGGATATCACTGGGATCCCAGACCTGGGGTCGTGGATGCAGGCAAAGAGGGTCCGATGGGCAGCGTCAATATATGGGAGAGCACTACCGGAGCTGAGGAAGGTCGCGGAGGGGATATTGCGAGAGGTGGTAGAACCAGATGCGGTGTTTCACTGGATGTCTGAGAAGGGTGAGACCACGGGGAGGGAAGTAGGTATTGCAGAGCTAGACACAGAGGAGGTGACAGCGTGGTCAGACGGGTCACGGCAGGAAGGGGTGGCAGCAGCAGCGGCAGTTGGAGGGAGAGCGGGAGAGAGATGGGAGGAAAGGATCTATCTGGGCTCCCTGGCCACTGTCATGGACGCAGAGATGCTAGGGGTAGTGCGTGCGTGGCAGGCGGGGAGGGCGGTAGTGGCACTCGACAGCCAAGGGGCCATCGGTCGACTTCGGAACCTACGCTTTGAACAACCGCAGTCATGGATAGAGGATCTAGCGGTGGAGGAGATGGGGAAGGGCGGCAGGGTGGTGATGTGGGTGAAGGGGCATGACGGAGTGGAAGGAAATGAAAGGGCGGATAGGAAGGCGAAGGAGGCGGCTTGGGTGGGCAAGAGGATGCTACGGCCTGACATCGTTACACCGGCAGGCATCCGACAGGCCTTCCCCATGGGACGTCCTTCTAAGCAAACGAAGTGGAACCGGGAGGCGCTGCGGGGGTTGACATATATAGTCACGGACCGAGGACCGCAGCGTTGGTGGCTGCACAAGGTGGGCAGGGCGGCGGACCCGGTGTGCGGGCTATGTGAGGTGGGGGTTGCGCAGAATGCTGCGCATCTGCTGAGGTGTCCCGGCGTGGCGGATGGTAAGGGGCGGAGGTGGGAGGAGATATGGGATGATCCGGAGTGGTGCGAGGGGGTAGCAGAGGCGGTGAGGCGGTGAGGCGGTGATTTCCTGAGTCACGGGGCGGCGCGGTAGATATTAGTGTTCGGGGGGTATCTAGTCATGTACGTAGATACGGGGCAGGGAGCGGCCCAGCGGTTGGATAATCTCGCCAGGCCTAACCTGGGGGATGCGCTGCCTTGCCATAAGCAAGACGCTTCAATGCAAGTACTGATTTACAAAAAAAAAAAAAACTCTGGTCTGAGGGATAGACTAGTACCTTCGGTTGGGAAGACAATGAACGAGAGGCATGAAATATAGTGTTGCAGGTCCATTTCCTCTCATTGACAAGAGGATTTTAGCACACGCATAACCCTGACAATGCTTCCAGTGCTACTCTCACCACCTCCACCTCCGTGCCCTTGCCACCCCCTCAATCTGCTCCTCATACTGCCCGCCGTTCTCCTCCTCCTCCACTAAACGTGCTCTCGCAAGTGCTGGCAAGACTACCTTAATCCTTTATCATGTCTGCTGCACCTCAACCCGCCCCACCAACATTTGTCCTTGTCCGCCTCGACCTCCTCAATTTTCTGCGCACTGCCCCAACTTCAGGGTCACGTCGCGGCACGCAAAACCCCAGCAAGGCCCTCTCTTTCATCGGAACTAAATGAACTCTTTCCCCCACCCACTCCATGAACTTCCTGTCATTCTCCACTCTACACTGCACAAGATTCCCTGTGTACCTAGCTGTGTGCTTCACAAACCCCAACACAGTATCCAGGTCCAACTCAAGCCCGAAGCCGCCGCCGTCAAGCGGATCGATCCGCAGCCACAGTTTGATCCCGGGGATGTGGTGCTGCAGTGGGAGGCACCCTAACACGTAGACTAGGTGGTCTAGCTGGGCCTTACGCTCATTGGCGAATGTTGAGGAAAGGGTATGGCCATCTACGGTTTGCGGGAGCGGGAACGTGGGGGGCTGGTGGTGGCTGTGGACTATGTCCCTGATGTCTTCCGGCGTCATCTTCTGAGTTCCGGCGTGGGCGTAGTTTTTTGCGGGAGCCAATAGAGGGTAGGTGAAGATTGGTATTCTCGTTCCTGCACAATGTCGCCCACATGAACTCCGTTCTGAATGCGGGCGCGGACTTGGCTTCCTGGTCACTGTGCGCGTATATGTGGCCAGCGACCAAACTCAGATACGGTTCAACGGGGTGGGTGGTGCGCAGCGGGCTACCGTTGGTGCCAAGAGAAGGTGGATGCCTGTCCGCTGAGACAGCTGGGTAATACACCTCTCGCCGTGCTCTCGCGATCTCCCTACCTGCCCACGGGAGATGTATGAGACAACGCGTATAGAGAGCGGATGTATCTCCCGCTGTGAGCAAGGCCCTGCTGGAGTCAGCGACTGTTGGACTCATGCAAGTCCAGAATCTACTTCTGCAGTGTTGACGCGCCCCGAGGAGAAGAAGGTCAATGAGGTTAACGTCGCAGTTGGTGTCGCATGCACTGCCCGCAGGGGTAACCGCGCCTTCGGTACGGGGCGGAATCTAAGTGTAAGGTACCGCTGGCGGTTTTGCAAACTATCCCGCCTTTTGTCTAAGCCCGCTCATTCTCGCATGTGGCTGAGACGGCCCTACTCAAGGAACGGCACCCAGCACCTAATTATGCATGAGACCGCCTGCTGTTGAACTGCGCTGAAACACACCTGTTCTGTGGAATAATGGTTTGTTTTACCATTAATTCCCGAGTCGCAGGATTCGACTGCTGCTCGGAGCAGCGCGCATCTTCTGTTGTGGATGTTTACTCCGCCTTGCCTCCTCGCTCGCGCACGTCTCTGGGTCCCAACGCCAAGCCGTTCAAACATTGTATAGCCACTGCCACACCGCTTGCTGGCCCATCGCGATGTCTATTCCATCCGTTGGTACCTGGAGACTGTAATAATATCATTCTTGGGCGCCACTATCGATATCGGTTCTTCATGCCAGGGTTTTTGTGAGGCACGGCGGGTGGGATCTATCTGGGCCTGGGCGTGGGCGCTGCTAGGGGGCTGAACAGGGCATAACGGCCACGAAACATGACGGAGGTGGTCAGGATGAATAGCGGAGGAGGATGGGGGACGAAGCATTGGGTCTATATACTTGGCAGCTTTGATACACGATCTTTCCTTGTCCCCGAGGCGGCTTATGTGACGTGGTTAGTTCCCCAGGTAACAGAATGCCTGGCGAGCACCGGGGTGCTGCCTCTGCATATACTGGCGAGAGCTGCTGCTGCCGGAGGGTCTGACCAATGAGCTCATCTCCGTTCTCCGTTCAAACACTCCAGAACCATAACCCGAGGGTTCTCTCCTACGAAACAACACAATTTGCTCCTACCCTGATGCCCCGCCGCATGCGCCATTTATACTCCGCGACAGAACCACACTTCATCCCCATATGTCACGGGTGTGAGCAAATGGTACGGCAGATGGCGCACGCTAGCGAGGGTTCTGGGAGAACTCCTTTACCTCTAGGAGCGGGTGATAACCGGGCGAAGGATGTGGGCGCCGCATCGTAAAGTCCTTCGCCTTGTGCAAGTCTCCCAAGCCGCAGCTGGGGGAGGTCAGAAAGCTTAGATCAGTGTAACCCCCCATTGCTCTCTTTAGTTAAATGTTCCTGTGTATGTTGAATCGCTGCTGAAAACTTTGTTGAGAAGAGGCAGCTTTTATCTACCTCCTCTTCTTCTTTTTATATAAAATGTGGAAGACTGGCTACATACGGTTATTTAGCAAATTGAATAATTCCCCCTCCACATGAAATTACACGAACCTGGGCGGAGTGCGTGTTCCATTTTACCTTATTTGGGTTAGCCACTTTGCTATTGTGTCTAAGCGCCCGATAAAACTAACTCTGTGGGCATGAGAGCTTGTGGTGCCACACTCTACTATGCACCCCTAACATGTCAGGGCCAGCTTCGCCTCCATTCTGCTAAATCATTACCTTTACATGGTGATCCGCACTGGGGGGTATTGTTTGTGATGCGAGCCCATTATATCTCAGAAAGTCAGGGAATGCGATTTCTGGGATTATCCTTCCGCAACCTAGTGTACATTACGCACCAGCCTGAGCTGGCGGCGAAATATCATCACAAACCGAAGTACTAGCCGCGGTGGAGCCAGTGCTTTCTCCATTGCGGGTGGGAACCCTCACGGATTCAGCCCTGGTTGATAGGTCTCCCTGTTTTAGACGGTCATCCTAATGAGACAATATTCGAAGGCGTTAGAAAGCTACACAATAATATCTATCAGCAGCTTTAATAGGAAGATTGCAACGCGACCTTAAGGTCACGCACACTTGTAGACAGTTTACATATAAAAAGAAACCAGCTGCGATATCGCCGCATTAAGTTCCGAAGAACATCTACCAACCTAGCTGGGGCAGGCCGTTTGTTGCAACCCCCCGTAAACACACAGGGGTGCAGACACCAGAAAGTAATATGAATCTAGACTATGACGAGGTTATGAGGCCTCAGCTACCCGGTAAACCGCCACTATCCCCCCTCGCCTGTGTGGCACCTACGACGTTTGCTCTGGAAGGGAGCAGGTTTCTCCTTTTGGGTGGGCAACAACCCGAACCTTGGATAGTTCTCCCTACCGCGTTTGCCCTAGACATTTGAGCTTTACACTCTGCCTATCTTCACTACGATCCACAATGTCAGTGACATCATCCCATACCCCACAAGATATGCTAGCTCCCTCTCTCAAGGAGGAATTCATTGCCGCAAGTGGGTTCCGCAAGATGTCTAGTTAGATGCAGCAGTAGCCCCCACCTATTCTGCTTGTACTCCGGGGATGGGAGGCTCTAGGGAAGAAATAGGCGCTAGACAATGTCGAAGATGCGCAAAATTATCCAGGCGTTGCCGTCGGCCGGATGCGAAGTCCCAATAATGCTCCCTGCTCTGATTGCGTTTGGCGTCCGGCTGGTATTAGAAATTCCTGACAGCACCGCGACTGGTTCGGACGTACTGGGGCGGTGTAGGTTAGGGGTTGGCTATTATGTCTTCCGGCTACCCTGTGGCCTGGTAGATACCATGGCAAGGGTGGCAGAGCCTCCCCATTGGCCTACTTTACGGTTATGGTGTGTGGGGGGGGAACCAGACTAGGGGGGAATGCTTGGAGAAATAACTATCATGCAGTCTCAAAGTCTTCTCCCCACGCACCTATCAATGTAAAGGACCGAGCTACACAATAATCTTAGAATGTTTGACCCTGTGAGCTCCATATAGTATATCTATTGATAAACATATCATAAGGTTAGGATAGAAATACGCAGGAATGGGGATGCATCTGCTGACAATACCCAAGTTAGGAGGCCGAGCTATTGAAGAGTGGCTGGTCCCTTAAAAAGGGGATATATACGCGGATCATGAACGCAGAGGACTATAAAGTATCACACATGCATAGCGTATTACTAATATAGTAGCATCATGCCAGGGTTATATAAGGGTGTTGTGCCAACCAGAAGCTATAGTACCCACCGTCAATTCAAGATTTTTGGCGCGCGCAGCAATAAAATCGAGAGCCTGCAGTGAACACGTGTGTTCTTCAAGCAGCACACACTCATGACTCTTACAGATGTATAACTGACCCGCAATACCAACAGCACGAGGGAGGCGGCAGGATATAGTTACAAAAAGCTAATCCACAGCCCCTGGGGAAATGACTTTCCATTGTGCGGGTGTTCAAAGTCTAAAACATGGGGCAGGGAGCGGCCCAGTGGTTGGATAATCCCGTCAGGCTTAACCTGGGGGATGCGCTGCCTTGCCATAAGCGAGATGCTTCAATGCAAGTACTGATTTACCAAAAAAAAAAAAAAAGTCTAAAACATACCATTTCCTCTCGTCTTCTGCCGAGTTAGAGTTGCTCGACGCCTCCGCGAAACCTATATCCGCTTCTAGGGAATTTCAGCTGGGGCGGGTTTTGGTGGGGTACGTGCAATAGTTGACAGGTATTAATGAGCATAATGGGGTTGATGAAAGCACAAATCTGCCAGGATATTTTGCATGTTGATGAACATACAAACCGAGGCACACAAACGGAATACTGGGGATCGCCATGGTCATGTGGCGGTGACGCGTGTTTCATATGACTCCGCCCCCAACCCCAAAATAACCGCTACCTCCCAGGCCTACGGAGTGGTCATTCAACCAGATTACCACAGGCCCACCCCTCCTTCATGACTGGGTCTCTGGTGAAGGGGCATGCGTTGGTCCCAAACTACTAACAGGAGCAGATACACTGCAGCGGGACGGGCGATTGTCATGTGCCACCCATGACTCGTTTGCTCCTTCCCCGATCGACACGTGACACCCACGCTACCATATTAAAGTTCCTCTTGGGAAAGAGGTATGGTACTGCGATCAGCTCCATAATTGTTCATGACCAAATTCAACATCTGCAAAGAAAGCTACTATTTGTGTACCATATTAGGATTTAGACGTCCATTCATGAACGGGTCAGTGTCGAGAGGCTGACCATTACCTGCATGTACTCCGATCAGAGCGGCCTCTTATCTAGTGAGACTAATGCCCTTCATGCTAGATACAAATCTCGAGGTACCCTTGAGTACCGCCCCCTCAGGGTCAGGAAAGAAGATCGTCCAACAAAACAAGTAAGCAAACAAAACTCCCATCTAGGTAGACTAGAGAGGATGAGACATAGAGGTTAACTAATGATAACGTAGACTCTAAAAATATACGTTCCTCAGCTCCGCCCAGTAGCACTTTGACCCCGCCCGTTAGCACTAAGACAAGACCAAAGCGCTTTCAAGATCCTGGGTGGAAAATGTTTGATTAAAGGACTAGGGCCGACTGGCGCGGAGTTATTTCTAGCTCTACAAATATCCAGAGATAAAGAAAAATGATACATATACCTTTTACAGGGGATCTATCCTGTCACGGTTTAGTATGGAGAATAGCAATGAGCATGATACTTACACCAATGGAGACTGGGAAAGATTGGTCACATAAGGAGGGAGACCAGATACTAGCTAATGAGAAGAGGAGACAATATCAAGCTGTCTATGGCAGCTTGATATTCCTGATGCTTGGGTAAAGACCGGATTTAGCGTTTGCAGTCAACAAGCTGGCGCAATACTCGAGAAGCCTCAACCGGCCAAAATCCCTAAACGTATGGCCAAGAGATTCTTCGAACTTCTCAAAGGAACAGTTTACTTTGCACCGATCCTCGCTCACTTCGATCCGGACCACGAGTGCGTGGTGGAAACCGACGCATCGGACTACGCCTCCACAGGTATCCTATCTCAGCATGATGATAACGGGGTGCTACACCCCGTAGCCTACTTTTCGAGGAAATACTCCCCGGTAGAGTACAACTATGAGATCTACGACAAGGAGCTGATGGCGATTTTCAGGGCGTTCGAGGAATGGACACCCCATATCGAGTCAGCAAAGGGAATAACCGAGGTCCTGTCAGACCACAAGAATTTGGAGTACTTTACCACCACGGGGCTCCTGAATCGCCAGCAGGCTCGCTGGTCGGAATTGCTCTCCCGATTCAACTTCAAGATCAAATATCGCCCTAGCAAGGCTGGGCGAAACCAATTTGAGGGATACCAAGATAGAATATGGGTGTACCTAGGTTACCCTGTCGCAAAAGAGGCTATACAGTAAAAATCCTCAAGTTCAGAGGCGAGGTTAAGTCCAAAGGACTCAAAGTAGATGCTAAGCATGGTTACGAAGACAAGACCAGATACCCCCCAGTTCGGAATACGCACGCTACCTGCTCGTACCAGAACAAAAGGAATCACCCCCGCACTGCCCTCGCCAATTTCTCACACCACTTCGGGTCCTCTCATATCTGCTCCCACCTCCGCCCCTTCCCATCTGCTACCCCCGAACAACTGAGTAGATGCCCTGCGTTCTGCGCTATACCCTGCTCACACAGCCCACACAAAGCATCCTCTGGTCTGGCTAGCACTAGCCTCTCCAAAGGAGAGTCTGGAACAAAATTTTTTTGGGGGGGTGAGCGCCAGAGTAAGCGACAACCAACGGTAGTGAAGTCCATAGTATTGGCTAGTCTAGAGTAAACCGACAGCAACCAAACACTTAAATCATAACAATCTATAGTCTAAACACCTATACACAACCTATCCACAACCCTGTCTGTTATACACAACCTATCCACAACCCTGTCTGTTCAGTGAACACCACCAATTTTCTCCACATCTAATCCTCGTCAAAATTAAATCATGGGTGCTCGCAAAGCCCGTGGGAAAGCAGCGGCCCCAGCCAAGCCAGTGGCTCGCAGCCTCAGAAATGAAAAGAGCAATGTGTCAATCACCTCGATTACCGACCCAGATGAGGGTGAAGAGCCGGAAATCCTCGAATCGGCCAAAACTTCGAAAACTCCTGTGAGATTATCAGTAAAGAAGAAAACCGCGGTAGTCGAAGTTGAGACCCCTTGTCCATCGAAAAGGGTTTATGAGTCTTCTGACGAGGAAGAGGAGGCGGCTCCTCAGGCTGAACAATCCGTACGTAAGGTGCTGGCAAAACGTCGGGTGGTCAGTGCTGCGAGGGGGCTGAATGTCTGGCCAACTATCTGGCCAACATGGGTGCCAGCCCAAATGAAAACAGATATTCTGGCGCTTAATGCTGGGCCAGGTATTGAAGGCTTTTGATTATATGAGGGGGTATTCAAAATACTATATTGTAAAGCTGCTAAAAGATCACATCGGGAATGAAAGGGAGTTGGCTGTTGGGGAGAATGAGTTCCCTAGGCCCTTGATCGAGGTCTTGAAGGTTGAACCGACCAATATATATCCATTGGAACTGATGGATATTGAACAGCAGTCGATTGATGGAAACCTCAGAAGCATCTTAAAGTTGCTGACAAAGGCCCTGGGGTACACGCCTGATGAATTGATGAATGGGTTATTTTTAGTAGGTGGAGATCAACTACTTCTGGACCGCGTGCGCTCAATTCAACTGCTTCGAGATGGAGATGTACCTGGGGAGGATTTCCAATTTGTATTCCCGGTATTGGGGCCATTGCATACCCTAATGAATAAGAAAAAGTTAATAATGAGACATCACCATGGGATGGCATCAGACAAGGGGTCGCTGACAAGCTTCAATAAGGTATTGAAGAGGGACAGGAAAATTGACGATCAAGCCAAAGATCTATGGGCATGTATCGATCTTACTAGGGATTCCTTAGATGCGGTGTTACTGGGTTTGCTGATGGAGGAAACCGGAAAGGAGTATCTTACATTCGCATCCTTCAAGGAGGATGTTTTGAATGGGGAAATCTTGTGGAGGGAACTGGTCCAGAAGGTGTGTGATAAGCTAGATTATGTGTATATTAAGGGGCTTCGCAGTTGCGGTAAGTCATTCTTGACCTAGATGGGGCTTAACTAATTAACTCTACACATAGAGGATTCGATGAGGGATTGGGTGCAGGAGAATATACTGCTAGTTGCGAGTCAAGAAGTTGAATTTAGGGCGTTTTATACAAGTATGCGGCAGGGTGATGTAGGGGCGATGGAACTCTTACTGGAACTATGGTGTCCCCAATTTCTGGCAGGACAACAGAATAAGTATGGGAACGAACTGCTAGATATTCGATGTGGCATGTTAGCAGAATGGTCTGAAGAGCTGAAGAAAGTGGTGAGGGCGAATTGGGTTATAAACCCATGGGGAAAAAGGGATAAGTGGCTAGGCCTTGATGAAATGATGGAAGAATTAGTAAGGGCTCTTAAGGAGCAGTTTACACCGGGTGGGTCTGATGATCCATAATCCATAAGCCCGCGAGCAATCATTGCGTATGAAGCTTCGGTACATGTGGATTTTTGCAAGGAAGATCACTAATGAGCCTTCTTAATGTAATGGAGACTTGAGTAGTCTGAATAATATTAATATCAGCCTTGTGGATTCATACATAATACATCATAGAATTGGATCTTTCTAATATATGCTAACTGATTGGGTTAAAGGCGGTGTGAGTTTTGGTTGAGATTCGTATTTACTTAAGTATCAGGTAATACGCTCGTTATCACCACCACAACAACCACAACAACAACCACCATAACAAATAAACCACAACAACCAACAAAGAACCCAAGGAACAAAACAACAAATCCTAAACAAAATGGATGAGAACCAAGAAGGGGATAGTTCATATGTCTCATCACTGGAACAAGAATGGGAAAGTACAGAAGTGTATCAGAAAACCCGAGAAATACTAAAGCTTGCTACATTGGGTAAGACAGGGTTCATGCCTAAGCCAGCGCAACTTAGATTTGCAATGGCCTTAATATATCAAAAAGATGTATCATGTATTGCAGCTACTGGGTTCGGCAAAAGCCTTGCTTTTCAGATTGCAATCATGATGATGGCATCAAAGTTCGGATTGGTGGCCACTCCTCTTAACAGACTCGGCGAAGACCAAGTAGAAAAGTGCCAGAAAATTGGGCTCCCTGCAGTCTTACTGACTTCTGATGCTCAAGAGAGAGACCCCAAACTTATTGGCAAGATAGTGAATGGAGAATATGATTTAGGTATGTGATACTACATATATATGTTCTGGTCCGTTCCGGGATTCCAGGCCATACCGGTATGGCCCGGGCCGTTCCAGGATTGCCCGGGTATGGACCGGGCCGTTGCGAGTTTGCCGGGCCGTTGCAGAATGAATATATGCGCACTCCAACAACAGTTCTACAATACTACAGCGACACTCTTATACTGCATATAGTAAATACCAAATTCCAATATTGGGGTTATTTTATAGCGGCCTATTTAATTAAACCAAGAACAAAGGGATAACAACATCAAAATCAGTTTATTAAATCCTTAATATATTTGTATTACACCTTCAAACTCACATCAAACTAGCATTGACTCCAGCGACATATTCCACAAACCTACTCATGCACATGTCAGACTCCTCATATTATCTGATATTTAATCACTTGCGCTTATCCCTTTTATGTTGTTAAGTTACTTGCCCTTTGTTCTTTATTTTATTAGGTAACTAGTTACTGTATAAGACGGGGAAGCGGATCACGACAGGGATCCGGATCAGGTTCCTTGGCACGGCATATCTTGGAGTTCGCATCGATATCTCAGTCAATTCTACTCCAATAGCCACCAAACTTTGCATAGTCCATCTCGAGTCCCCTGAAGTGCTCCTGTGACTGCACTGGGCCTCCTTTGCACTCAATGCGGCCCTAGGGCCCTTGCATGTGATGCATAGTATCTGGGCACTAGTGGGGGTCCTATAATGCTAATTATGAGCCATGCAAGCTCTGTGTGCTATAATATCATGGTATATACATGCTGAAGCTGTGTGCAAAGTTCTAGTGTAATCAGATAAATGGTCATTAAGCCATCGATGTTCAAAATATAATATGAGACATGGCATCCAAATTCACATTAGTATTGTCTTAGTTCTACTAGGTCATACCCCCATATAGTTATTATGACTTGTCCTGCTCTTATATATAATAACTTGGGAATATTTGTACCAGTAAAAACTTCGTTAAAGCATATCCGACCCCTAATTTACTTAATACGTACTGGGCTTATCTAAGGCTAGCTATGATTACCTGAAATCTAAAGCGTCAGACAGTAATGATTTTTTTAACCAACTAAATTTTTATATACTCACCACAGTCACTAGGCCAGCTCAAGATACCTAAATCTTTATTACCTAGTCTATTTCTAACAACTTGGGGTAATCTACTCATTTGTAGAACTTTGAATATTATTTTATATATAATAAAATAACCTAATAGTAATCAATTGGCTTAACCTATAAGAAACTACTAATTAAAGTATCGGTAGACTTTACAAAAGTAGTCTGATTATATTTTAGCTAACTCAGTAGGCTAGTCTAGTTCCTGTAGTTATAAGAAAGCAGTATTAGGTAGGTGACTTTAGTTAGGAGTGGAGATAGGCTACTGATGCTCTAAATGCTTACGCTACCTAGGCAAGATTATTAGTAAAAGCTATATTAGATAGTAGTGTCTTGGCCGTGCAAGCCAAATATACTGATATTGAAGTTGGAGATAAATTTATCTAGTTGGAGTCGACCATAGCTAAGTTGGAGATAATGATAGCTTATGATAGTCAGATTTAATGTTATGGTTCAAATTTGACCAGTGGTAGAGGGCACCGATTTGTTTATTGTCATGCGCTATGTTACAATCGCATAGGAGGTAGGTAGCCTGAACCTACCCCGTTTCCTATATACATATATATGCCCATATCGTATATCTAGCTTTTGGCTCTTCGAGCAATATAATGTTAGGGGCGAGCAAGTGATCACCAGTATCTACTAAGTAAATTAGGGGTCGGATATGCTCTAACGAAGTTTTTACTGGTACAAATATTCCCAAGTTATTATATATAAGAGCAGGACAAGTCATAATAACTATATGGGGGTATGACCTAGTAGAACTAAGACAATACTAATGTGAATTTGGATGCCATGTCTCATATTATATTTTGAACATCGATGGCTTAATGACCATTTATCTGATTACACTAGAACTTTGCACACAGCTTCAGCATGTATATACCATGATATTATAGCACACAGAGCTTGCATGGCTCATAATTAGCATTATAGGACCCCCACTAGTGCCCAGATACTATGCATCACATGCAAGGGCCCTAGGGCCGCATTGAGTGCAAAGGAGGCCCAGTGCAGTCACAGGAGCACTTCAGGGGACTCGAGATGGACTATGCAAAGTTTGGTGGCTATTGGAGTAGAATTGACTGAGATATCGATGCGAACTCCAAGATATGCCGTGCCAAGGAACCTGATCCGGATCCCTGTCGTGATCCGCTTCCCCGTCTTATACAGTATAACATAACTTTAATATTGGATATACTTCTATTAGGTATTTACTACATATGGTATTAGAGTTGTCACTGTGGTATTGTAGAAATTATACCCTATTGCTGTGACATTGAAAACCTTTGACCAAAGTTTTAATTCCGCAATGGCCTGGCTGGGCCGTTCTAGAATAGCATATACATTCACACATTATATGCGCACTCCAAGCAGATAGTGCAAGTGATTAAACACCAAATAAAGAGACAAATAGAACTTAGTTATGAGGAGTCCAACCTATGCGTAAGTAGCTAGACTATTGTGAATTGTTGCTGCAACCACCAAGCATTGTGTAATTCCTCCTTCAACAGGAAGGTTCAGCAATTAATGGATTGATTAAGTAGAGGATTGAGCAAGCAAAGCAATTTTTTATACCCCTCATATTATTTAGCTATGCTCTATCTCTTTATTCTTGTTTAATTAAGTAACTTGTTATAAAGTAACTGTAATATTGGATACACTACTATTTTGTATTTACTACGTGTGATATTGGAGTGTCGCTGTAGTATTGTAGAACCGTTGTGGTATTATAGAAGTCACCGTGGCATTGAAAACCTTTGACCAAAATTTTAATTCCGCAATGGCCTGGGCCGTTGCAGAATCCAGGCCGTTCCGGTATGGCCCGGAACGGACCAGAACATATATATTGAGTTTGAAGATTTCATATAGCTAAAAGACTATAGTGTATTTGGCCCCCGAGAAGCTTTTACAGCCAAATCAACCATTTGCGTGCCTATTAAAGGAGGTTCGAAATAATAAGGTGGTCTTTGGAGAGGCTAGTGCTAGCCAGACTAAGGTGGTCAATAAAATTGGGTTTTTGATTATCGATGAATGTCATCTACCGGTAGTTGAAGATTGGTATGTATTGTTTTGTTTACCTTTCTTTCTGCCAGTTGGACTAGCATACCGTTGGATTTTGCAAAATCCAATGCTTCGGTTGGCCACTCGGACTAGCGTACCGTTGGATTTTGCAAAATCCAATGCACTAGCACTAGTGTACCATTGGATTTTGCAAAATCCAATGCTTCGATTGGCCACTCGGACTATGCAAAATGTCTTCAACATCCAACATATCGCTTAATATCTATTATGAGATCACGAACTAAAATGTTTATTATAGGGGAGAAGAATTCCGAACGGACTATGCACGTCTGGGTACACTCAGAGAACATTTGCCTGGGGTACCCTTTGGAGCATGTACTGCCACTGCTACACTAGAAAAACATGAGAAGATCCGGGTTGGCCTGGGATTCAATCTCTATGAATCAATACGAATACTAGAAAAAGTCAATCGGTCTAACTTGTTTTATGCGGTAAGAATAATTGAGGGAAGCGGGATTGGTGAGGGAGACCTGAACTTTCTTATCCCCAAGAACCTTCACTACCGAACAGATTCAGGGTATGCCAAAAACACTCATATATATAGATCATAAGAAAAAGGCACCTAAAATCGCCACGGTTCTCCAGACTTTGCTTCCCTCGTCAATGCAAATGCGCCCTCCTAAACCCAAAGTCTGGGATGGTGATCCCCGATCCCCAGCAGAACAGTTAATAACAACTTATCATGCCACTCTGTCTGACACCATGAAAAGGATTATTGAATCGGATTGGAAAGCTGGTAGGGCTAGAATTATGATCTCCACTTCAGTATAGGGTATGGGCATTGATGATTCAGATGTCGAACGAGTAATACAGTGGGGGTTAGGAATCTCAAGAATCTGGATACTGTTATGCAGAGGTTCGGGCGCGCAGGCAGAACTGCTGATTTGCAGGGCGCTTGTATACTCTTTACCGAAAAGGAGTTTATAGGCCCGCGAAGCTCTACAGAGAAAGTAGCCACTAAGCGTCAGAAGACAGATGCTGGTGGCAGGCGTACTGCAGATAATCGCCGGAGCTGCCTTGAGGATGGGCTATATAAGTTTATCAATACTCCAGGAATCGTCAAATGTCATCGGAGAGTGATGCTAGGTTATTATGCCGACTCAGATTATCATGCAGACCCTACTACCTACTGGGCTTCAAATTATGAGGAGACAATTTCCGCCTACCCCTGGAGTACACCATTCCCGAGGAATTTTCCTTACACCCTCAGGCAGCCCCCTCACAGCTGACGCATACCCACCTATCCAACGTCAGCCTCTTTTACCCAACCTAGCTATTAAATCAAGGAATACTTACCTGTGCTATTATTCTGACATGCCTGACGGATACTCGACCCATCTCTGACCCCAACTAGCTTGTTCAAATTATCCACTGTGAGCTTCATTGGATAGCTTTGTGCATCTTCCCTCAATTGATTCTCCAACACTTTGGCCAATCTCTTAAGCACAGTATTTAGATGACTATATGAGCAGCACATACCCAGGCGATGGAGCACCTCAATCGCTGGCTTATTGAGATGACTTGAGTATAGGAAGATTGTGATTATCGTCTGATATGCATTGACTTGCTGATTCCGATTGTTCAGCACTCCGAGCATTGAGTTCAGCGTAACAAAATCCACGTTGCTTTTCTCAGTACTCCCCTCTGCGATCCCATGGAAAATCCGCCATGCCACTAGGGCATTCTCTTGGAGGAAGATCTTCATATCGTCCAACGAAGAACAAAGGCTCCCATAGAGCACATTGCCCCTATCCTTCACATTGCCTGTAGCTATGCTCTTGCCGACATAACGTAATAGACACTCTTCCATGCTTATGATTTCATTGACCTCCGTATTACATACCGATAGGACGGTGTTCATCACCACACCTTTACTATCAATATCTTTTTGTATATATGGGAACCATTTCTCCATGACCTCTAGAGCCCCCCCTTTCTTTAGAAAATGGCTGCGTGCCTTCAATTGTATCTCCTCAAGAAGCTTATTGTCTGTCCAAGCTTTCAAGAAGTTCTTCATTCCACCGAACTCTTCCGATATTTTCGCCAATATCCCCTTCAACTTAGCTGCTGCCTCCACTTGTGCCTTCTGGGTTACATGATGCACTGCCACCTCTTCCACTTTCCTTTTCCGCCCCTTGTCTCAACCTTTCCTGTTAAAGGATTGTACTTGGGATTCAGAGTTGGGTCCATTGCGTTCGATTCAGAATGATCTTGCATTTGAGCAGTTGTGGAGTTGTGTTGTTTTTACGTTGTTGGTTTTTACTATAGGTCTTTACGTATTTACGTAGCTACAATTTTTGTTTACTAGCCGTTGTCGCTTACTCTGGCGCTCACCCAAAAAAAAAAGTTTTGTTCCAGACTTCCTTTGGAGAGGCTAGTGCTAGCCAGACTATGGCTCGTCATACATACGATCCTTAAGCGTCATATCCTTAAGGTTGTGCATACGAGTACGGAGTTAAAAAAAAAAAAAAAAAAAAAAAAAAAAAAATTATCAATAGGGCTAAACCGAACACAAAAGTATGCTAGTGACGTCATGAATTTAGCATGCGAGGTCACGCACGGAATGTAATAAAATATCCGGAGTCGAGCATGCGGACTTTTCTGTGCGTAAAGATCGCATGCAAGCCCATCTAATTACCCCATTCATGCCCATGGAAATACCTTTCCAACTCTCAACCCAGATCTAGGTGCCTAGATTTGACGTCGAAATTCAAACTTTAACTTTACGTGATATCATTAGCATTGAATTTTCCATCTGGTTATACGTTTTCTTGAGCTGGCTGCCAATATATATAGAAGCCGAATATGGGACAATTCTTGCACGTACCAAACAGTCCTTGCGATCCTCAGAGCATGTGCAACAGCGAACAGTTGGCCAAGGTGACGAGCGGGAGAGAAGTGTACAACCTCTGCATCTGTCAGGGGCCAAAATATTTCCCTGGCCAGCATACTGCCGCTAAGACAAATGTGTACCCCCTGTATCCGCATACAGCTTGTTCATTCCATTCAACCGTGACTCCCAGCGCTCACGACTCAATTACTAGAATTCCTGTATATTGGACAAACAGAGATTTGATTGTAGTAGCTCACGTATTAAATGGGAATGCAAGGCATGGTACTCAGAAGTAGTCATTTGACACTGTTGATTAGTTACTTAGGGTACTCGTAAGGATTGGGATTTCCTGACGATACCGCTCAGAACCTGTTCAAGTATCAATGGTGATGGAGGTAATTCACGAAGCCACAAGATTTAAAGCAGTCCTTGCGCCTTGGAAACTCACTTTGACGTAAGCCTATCCTACCTACTTGACTACGGACTTCCGTTTTTTATTCCGTCAAGAACGGTCAGATAACGACAATATCTTCAACATCTATGTTTATAATAATAAATCCCTTGGGCCGAATAAAACAACATACACTTCCTGGCTCCAGTACAGAGTCAGTGACTAAACCAAATTCTTTTATTAGCTGAGGTGTCATAGCCTCTACTGGCAGGCATAGCTCACTCCTGTATACCCTCCTCCTCAAAAGGCAAAACCTCGAGGACCATGCGCCAGCCATCAATGTGGAACCCATTCGTATACTGCCATGTTTCCGGCTCTGATAAGCGCCTTCGCTTGAAGTACTCAAATAGTGGCTAAATTTCAAAATGTACTCGTATAAGGGAATTCAATAAGACGTAACGGAGAATTCTTAGTAGGGCAGAGCTCACTCAATAACTCGTCGAGCGCATTAAATGAATCATAAACCATGGAGAGGGTTATGACGGACGTGAATGATGTGCGCTAGAGTCAGGTGCCAGGAGTAAAATTATAATATCTCCTCGGAAGAGACTAACAAGTACCTCCTCTCCTTTTCGTAAAACTTTACATGCGTTGATGCAGCTCGCTTATAGCGAGGTAGCACATCTCCAAGGTCAGGTCTGGCAAATTATGCGGTCCCTAGGCCGCTCCCTGCCTCGTATCTAAGTACATTACCAGATACTACCGAAAGAGAATTAAAACTGACAAACTGAATTAACAGCCGTATCGCAGTCACTCCAGCTAAGTTATTCTTTCATTGCGCATGAGCATAGGTATCTTTACCTAGTTACTATCTCATGTGCTTAACCTGCTTTAAAACACTGGATCACATACATGGTGAAGGCAGTGAGTTCTGTAGTGTAGCTACCTATCCTGAACTTCACTCGTAACGTGACCGACGGGGTTTCCGATCATGACAGGGTTTCCGATCACTTGAGACATACTAACCGTTTTTAGCTATCCCATCGTCTCATACGAGCACAGCGTTCAGTAGTCATTCCGCCTGAATTGGCATCTATGGAAACAACTACGCTCTACAACATGGCGACCCTAACGTCCCGCCAAAACCAACCTAATATCATTACCTCCTTCTGCTAATATGACCACTCCGATGCTTCCGACCCCCTCCCCCTAACCCCCCACATAAGCTCAATATCGAGCGGGTGAGGCTATAAGCACTAGGAGGCCTTTATTAAGCACCTATATTCATCTGAAGACAGCTTTGGCTTATGCCGCCAAAGCTAGAATGACTTAAACTACCCGCACTAAGTTGCAGAAAATTAGGAATTCTGAAAGCGGTCATTATATGAATTGAACCCTCTTAATTTATGCCATTCTGAACACCCCCTTCATGTCCTTGCAACAGTCTATACCAAAGCATCCTATATAGTTATCTAGAGATCCCTAATAGTTCTGGTTGTCTTAAATTGCGCCCATAAGCAGTAACCCTGCCAGCCTCCCACTCGCGCTTATTTAGGCCGAATATTAGATGAGTGCAGCCAATAGCTACTAGGAGGGCTTTCAACCGGATCTATAATTAAGAGTGAAGAACATATATACATATACTAAGATTGAAATGTCTTAATTTAGATCACTATCCTCACAAAATCAACAATTCAAAAATTCTAAAAATTCAGCTGAATCTACCTCCGGCTCTCAGTTAAATACTCCTCAATCTGCCCCACTATACTCTTTGCTCTACTAATTTTACAACATAAATGAAATAACAAAATAGCTCTAGAAGCCCCTTATATACTAGTGCTTCCCAATATGTATAATGACTAGAAGTATAGTTGAGGACAGGGTGGGGCCCGAGAAATTGAATTCGATAATATTTTAGATACTAGGTTAATGTCAACCAGACTGGGTTAATGCAAGCTTGGATACTACTTTAGATAGATGAGAAATTAGAATATAAGGTAAGTATTGGATTATTGTTAGATAGACACTGCGTTAGAGGCTAAGGCAGATACTAGATCATTGAATGCTATATTTGATCTAAGACCAAACCCTAGATCAGATAGCATAGAAAGTATAGAATTAGACACTGGATTCGAATTTATACCATCCAAGTCAGCTAGGTTGGCTGTATGGTTGAGCCTAATATTTATTTTAGGTAAATAGTACTTGTGAGAGAGTTGCAGTGTCTCAGGAGAGCTCAGAATCATTTTAAGACAGAAATATAGGGGACATTGAGGCCTTATCGATAGTGGAGACCAAACCATAGTAAATAAGGATGTGCTAGAGGTGGCCTTTGCAAGGACATGAGGGGGGTGTTCAGAATGGCATAAATTAAGAGGGTTCAATTCATATAATGACCTCTTTCAGAATTCCTAATTTTCTGCAACTTAGTGCGGGTAGTTTAAGTCATTCTAGCTTTGGTGGCATAAGCCAAAGCTGTCTTCAGATGAATATAGGTGCTTAATAAAGGCCTCCTAGTACTTATAGCCTCACCCGCTCGATACTGAGCTTATGTGGGGGGTTAGGGGGAGGGGGTCGGAAGCATCGGAGTGGTCATATTAGCAGAAGGAGGTAATGATATTAGGTTGGTTTTTGCGGGACGTTAGGGTCGCCATGTTGTAGAGCGTAGTTGTTTCCATAGATGCCAATTCAGGCGGAATAACTACTGAACGCTGTGCTCGTATGAGACGATGGGATAGCTAAAAACGGTTAGTATGTCTCAAGTGATCGGAAACCCCGTCGGTCACGTTACTTGAATCATTTCACAACCCTGAGTTTGGCACAATAATCAATTGCCTAGATCGGCGACGAACTAATATCAGTGTCCGGGATAGGGAATTTGTAAAACCGGAATAACTAATGACCTTGCAATATAGGAAGTAGTTTGGTATACCTATTCCGGTAGGCCGTGCACAAGTCAGGTCACGACTAGTAATTAATCCATTTTTCCAACCACGATATATATGTACCAGCAATTTACTGCCCATAGTCAATGACAACAGTCTTATGGTAATTATGCCGTAGCTACCTATGCTATCCACGGTCTTCATTCAAGAGCTCCTGCACTCCACTTCGCCCCGTAAGGATTGCTCCTTAGGTTTCCACTATTGACCTTCCCAGGGTTTTGTTTGGGGAACGGTATCTGACCTGGCTCGGGTTTTAATACCCTATACTCCCTTTCAATATCGATCGTAACAGCTTCGCCATGACTTTTAATGATCCTCTTTCGTTATCGGCGTTTTATGACTCGGTGATTATGGAAGCCGTGGGTCTTGGTGTGTAAACGGGCGAATATATATATATATATGACTTACTCACTGCATAAGACTCCCTACACAGATGAGAACCTACCGGTAGGTCTCCCTCTGTCGATGTGAAATAAGCTTGTAATAAAACCCCCGTTGAAACTACGTTCGCATCGGCGGACTTTATGGTATTATTCTCTCGCAAATCCCTAGCAAGCAACCATTTCATGTCTCGATTGACTAGACGCTAGAACTCTCTGGGGATTTTTAAACATTGCTTGTATAGTGAATATTTATAGGCGGAACACTGAAAGTGATCATCTAGAAACACGCAATATTTCTGAGAAGAAACACAAATCTACAGAGTAGGAAATATTGAAAGTTTTTAGGTTATTAAGGTGGTATGGTATTTGCACAGAATTCTCCTTGCATTTTATTCGACCTACTGTAGTTAAAGATGTGAAAAAAAAGATACTTTGATACAAAGTTTGAAATTGATTCATTCCTGCAACCCACCAGATCTCAGCCACTTAAAATGTTAGCGCCCAGCACCTGCAACCTGCACCTATACCTACATAGGGCCCGACGCGCTACCATTGTGCCAACGGGACCACGTCGGTCTAGGCTGCGGTGTCCACCAGAGCTCCATATGTCTCACTGCGATATACACATGGAGAATTACAAGGATTTGCCAGCAGGGAAATGAGAGGAGTGAAAATGGATTGGGGCTCTGAATGCTGGTCCGGTATCTATCCTTCAACGGTTGAATCAAAATCGGGGGGGGTATAGATTGGTCCGCTCAAGATTTCGAGGGTCATGACACCAAAATTCAACAGGTATAATTGCACTCATCATCCAATAATAAAAAATTATCTCATTGTGGCAAAACTATTATTATTTATTTTATTATTTTTTTAAAAAAAATTTGTTAGTTTAAATTAAGAAAAATATTCCCCCGATGCATTGAAATCAACTATGATGGACTTAACTCTCACAGCTTGGTCTGAGAGGCCCCAACACAATATGTAGATCTCCACGGGAACTTACAATTGTTTACACAGCCTCTGAAACTAGTGCGTGGGGCATCAGGTTTCGCCAATCTCAGATTTTCACTCTCTATATCGAGAAGAAGGCCAACTTTTACATGCAGCAAAGCGACGGTGTTGTACATAGGAGATTTATTGGAGGCCCATTCCAAGCTAGTTCTTTAATGGCACCTGACCGGTTTTGTCTTTACAGCTTGCTGTCACTTTTGAGCCGCTTTCTGGCACGCCAGAACCTATCAGCTAAATAAATCACATTTTGCCAGGCAATGCTTTTTCAATGCTTGATTTTACTATACTTGATATGACATTGCTAATTTCTTATTGAAACTTCCATCTTTTTTCCATTTATATGCTGCAGTCCGCTCACTCCTGAACAGTCACGCCGTCATGTCATGGTCATTTAACTACACTTAATTGAATATATTAAATACTTATTCATCTCTTTGGGGCTTGGACCATACAACCGCGGTCCCTAACCTCTGCCTGGAGTGCAATAGGCAAGGATTGTCTCTTTTCACCCCTGGGACACTGTTTTCCTCGGTCATCGGCGCACAGGCCTCGCTCCCGTATTCATTCCTAAAAGAAAGCAAAGGGAATATTTATCAGGATGGGCAAAATGAAGAGAATGAATGGTCTTTTGTCTTGCTTGGGCTTTTCATCCAGTTTTCTTTGTGTATTATATCATTTTCTTTGCCTCTTTCGTTTTTTGCCAATCATTTGTGCAACGTGTGAAATAGAACTATTGTCCGCAGGCGACTTGGGGTCTTAGAGAAGAACATGAAATGAAACAGTAATTATCCGAGTTCTTTGCGGAGAGGAGGACACATTAGTATTTACTTTGCTGTCAGTAGGCACGGGTCGCTCTAGGGTTAATAAGTACTACAAAGTTTTTCAGCAATGTGGCCGTGTTTTTTGACCCCTTATGTCAATATTTGTAGCCCCCTTTTTATTATCCCCACTCGAAGTTGTTAGGTATCCCATTTTTGGTGCGTGCAAGGCCATTAATTTCCTCCAGCAGTCGCGGAGAGAAGTGGTTTTTATCTGCTTTGAAAGAAAACCTATCGTTGAGAGTATATAATCCTGGCGGTTAATCTATAATCTGGTGAACGAAAGAGGAGACGAAGAAGGGAGCTGAGGATATGTTATATACCAATTTTGGTGACACGAGGTTGAAACCAGTTTCCGTACTTCCAACAGAGAGCCGCGAGTGTGGGAATACAGCAGTGTAGAATAGGCTACATTACCCGTGCCGCAACTTTCTTGTCAGGTCATTTATCGTCAGAGCCAACACAGCATGATTGCAACGCTAGCTATTTAATATGCGGAAAGTGTGATGCGGAAAAACGCATTGAAAGTTAGGCGAATCAAGCGGAAATCCCAGCCGCTGTCACAAGATATTTTCAAAAA
Organism: Tirmania nivea; assembly: GCA_015179035.1. NCBI lineage: Eukaryota > Fungi > Ascomycota > Pezizomycetes > Pezizales > Pezizaceae > Tirmania > Tirmania nivea. The sequence continues at coordinate 54,236 of WHUY01000082.1, forward strand.
TATTTCCAATCGGTGAGGGTTGCATGATTCCTCTTCAACGCTTTTTTCCTCAAATGGGAGTATATACATAGTCTCCGAGTCCGCCGCTGCACAGCCTCCATGCGATAACCACGCATGGTGACGTTATACTTGTGCTGAAAAGTGTACTCGGTAAAGGAAATTAAAACACCCACAGTTGATAAGGCGAAAAAAAATAGTAACCTTCATACTGCTGCATCAGCGGGGAATCGAACCCCGGTCGAATCGATGGCAACGATTCATCATACCACTGGACCACTGATGCTACACGATCTTATTGCTGTTGTCGTTAATCATACCTAGAAAGGTTACAGCATTTTATGGCTTCTTAACTAATGTACTTAAATTTAAATTTAAAGCTATTAAACCGGACTATTAATATGGGTCTGTTCTAGCTAGAACCTGAGATGTTTACTCTCTAACCATCGGCCTAACAGGCACACACCTTTCTGGTCATTTGTAGCTAGGTTCACAAATCGTGCAATAGAGATCGGTGGAAAATCTGCTGATTTATGCCTATACAGCTACGGATCGGTTCTCTACTGGATTCAAGGGCTAGGAGGATAATCTGCTTGCCTTGCGCCGGCTATATATATGAATAACGAAATATAATGGCAAGGTGGAAAAAAAACATAGCGGTGCCACCGAAAGGAACAAATCTGCAGATGTCATTAGCGGGATGCGTCCGGAATACATCAGCGCCCTAGCCTTCCAGTAGCAGGCTGGAAACATTGAATGCGATCGTGTGGCCTACTCGCAGGGCGACAGGCAAATTTTGTGTTGCTCGTATAGGTCGTGGAATGTTCCACAGAGGCTGCGAAATTTATCTCAAACAGGCTTAGAGTGCATATCGGTTGTCATTTGTTGTAGTTATTGCCGTTGTGTGTCTGTACACCGTAGTGGCCTTAACGAGCTCGTCATGGTTATTCGCACACGAGTCCCCACCCCCTCTTGAGAAGGGGAGTAATGATTTTTCTTTCAAAAATAAATGACTTTAATGCTAGTCTGGTTGCGCTACAAAATCAGACAATTGCCATTCATCTGCAAGGGGTCTTGGCGACCACGGCTATGAATTATGCTGGACAACGAGAATGATTAGATAGATGCTCAACGATTTATTTAGCTCTGCCGAAGCTGAATACTGTTCTTATCTGATCCTCTATATCGCTTTCCCCGCAATATCGAATTTTCACATGCTGGAAGGAAAGCTTTCAGCAGTGGCCAAACGCCAACTGAGTGCAAGAACGAGGTGGCTGCGAGATTAGGGGGGCACAAATCAGTTGCCGCGGACGATGCGCTGAGTCAGGCATTGCCCATCTAGGAATAGTCCCTTAGTGTCCGTGTGTAGACAATGTTCCATCTACACTACGAGCCAGGTTTTATCAGATTCGATGTGCCACCCGCGGGGAAAGCTCGAATTTTCACGTGTTTGCCATCAGCCATGCAGAGTACCACAACATATTTGTTAGGAGGCCAAGGCACGCGTGTGACCGGGGGATTGCAGCTCAACTCCGCTGCGCTCATACATAGGTTGGCTGGATACCGTATTGAGACTATCGGTATCAGAGTTGCATGTCTCTGCCGCACATGTCCGCGAGATTATATGGGCTTGACTTCACTGTCTGGGCGGTGAGATAGCGGATGAGGACCGTCTCATAGCCTTAGGCTGCATAGACGTATAGACTCCAAAAAAAAAAAAAAAAAAAGCGGATAAGAAAATGCGCTAATATAGAGCGCACGTGCCTTGCTATCTTACGACAAATATTTACGGTGGTATTAGTGCTTGGCTACGATTCTTGTGTAATATGAAGTATGCAGGTAGTTATCGATGGCGTATAATATCCTCGTTCTGTTAGTCGTCATTCACTTCTGGTTGTGGTACTGTTGCGTCATTCATCTTCGTTTTGGTCGTTATCCCGGCTTGCCGAGTCTTGACTGGTCATGACTGGGTTGTGGGTGCCCCGTGGCAGGTTCCCGGTTCTTCTGTGGGTCCATCCTGGTTGTGTTGACCTTTTTTTTTCTTTTTTCGGCATACCGTCGGACTAGTCTGTGGCGAGGGTTAGTGCAACCGGACTACTGTCGGACGATTGGTGCTAGAGATTAGCGTGGCTAGCTGCATCTCTGGTTGCAAATCTGGTGGCGTGTGTGGGAATTATCTTGCTTCTCAGTGGATGGAGATTCCGAGTTGTCGGTGCTATTAACACTGTCGTGGACCAATGCCCGTTCGAGGTAGGTTTGTCATCGTGCCGTCCACTTGCCTGTAGCTGCTCTGTACGACCTTTCGCTGGATTCGTCAAAGTGGTTGTCGGTGCAGTATCTTAGAACAATAGGAGGAAGGCTTCCACATCACCTTCGACTTCCCACAGCACCGCCAGCAGCGCCAGGAGGTAATTGGAGACGCCAGGAGAGTGGGATGCGATGGAGGCATACTTCGCCTACCTCTACCGCCCCCTCGCCGGACGTTAGGAGAGCGTGCATACTTGATATTTGTTGCGTTGCTTTATGTTATGCGCTCGCGTTTTTTGATTTTGTACGTAGCTTGCCAGGGCGTCACATTAACTTGACTGTCCCTTGTATCCACCGGGTTTCCGGGTGGATCGTCATACGACCCTTAAGGTTGTGCATACGACTAATAAGTTCCAAAAAAAAAAAAAAAAAAAAAAAGAACAATAGGTAAGAGTAATTGGCAACGAAGTTGCCAATTTTAAATTGGAACGAAGTTTGTTTTTATTTCACTAGACATCTTGCACGCTAACGCAATCTTGGCGATGGTCTTGGCACATTCTTGGCGAGGGCAGCCACGTGATTAGAGGGCAGCCACGTGATTAGTGCTAACCACCAAGCACTTCTACCAGCTCGCTCGCTCTCACTCGCTAGCACAAACTACAGCTTCAAGCGCTAATCATGAACTCGCACCATCTCCAGTTCACTATATCTCTACCAAACCACAAGTCTACAACGAGGGCGACCTAAGAAGTAGTGTGATGGCGCTCGGAGTATAGTGGACTGGGGTAACTCGTTTTGCCTTTTCACATAAGTGTCGTTTTTGAATTTTCTATAAAAATTAAAATCCAACAACTAGATTGGAAATGGCAAGCTTATATGAGCTATTTAATACGACTATCATCTTTGCCCGAGTAGTGATCGTTGCCAAATCAGGGTGACTACATCGTCGTCAACCTCAGTTACCTTGTATCTTAGGGCAAGGAATAGACTTCGGTACTTACCAAGGTATACACACCAACCTCCATGATCATGGGAACCTCACCGGTCCGGTACAGGCTACCTTCCACCTAACAGGGGTGGGGCCTGGAGAATTATCATACGGAGACCGAGACGATCCCAATCACAAACCTCACCATCACCCCAGCAGACAGCCTCAGATCTTCCTATCTAGGCTCCTGGACCCTGGAATTGAGCAGGTTAGCTGGGGAGAGATGGAACCTGGTCTTCACAATGGAACCGGGGGAAAGAGCGGCGAAACCGCAGCGGCGCCTACCTAGGTACCTTAACCACGGTACCAGACGTAGAGGCGAAAGGTGCATTGGCTCTCGAGGCATACCAAGATAGGGATTTTTTCTTTTTTTATTGGCAACGAAGTTGTCAATTTTAATTGAAACGAAGTTTGTTTTTAATTCAAGAAGTATGTAGAATCCAACCCCGCTAGCGAAATCTTGGCGCGGGCAGGCCATGTGACTTGAGAGCAGCCACGTGATTATGTTTATGTGAGCAGTTGAACTGTTTACTCATCCGTTGAACTCTTTGTCTCATACCCTCACCGTTACAGGCAAACCTGGCTATAACGAATGCCAAGATTCTGACCTCTTTCCTTCGTTATAGCCAGGTTTCGTTATAAGAAGATGTCACGTGCCTACGAGGGGGTAAGGAGTTTTGCGGAGAAAAAAGATAGGATGTAGTCAATTTGTGTTCTTTCTACTTCAGCTCGATATTGAAATATGCCTCCTCAACGCCGATATGGACGTACTGCCTTAGAAAAATGGCAGATATGTCAAGCTCGACAGATTCAAGGACAGCGGCCTGGGGAAATGAAACTGGAGGAATTCTGAAAGCAACGTAAATTTCCATCGCTAGTCTTCTTAACTCTGATGCAACTCCAGCAGATATCGAGCAAGTCACTAATGACTACCTTCTACATGACGAAGATTTGACAACAATCTCAGTTGAACCTCATACAATTGAGATGTCAACACATGTGAAGGAATGCATGGACGCTGGACTTACGTCTCTAGCTGGTTTGAATAATGACCTTGAATCCATATATGATGAAGATATACCAGACCATGCACTACCTCCTCCAGTTATATCAGGTACTGCTGCAGTTCAACTTCCTTCAAGAACTCGGACATTATTTTCAGTCACTACCAGTTGCTACTCTTCCTCCAGTCCCTGGATCAGCTGAAATTAATATTTCCGATCTTGCAAAATCACTTACCTATGTAGAGCGGTCCCTACGTCAGTATGTAGAGGCAAATAAGAAGCAAAATACGCTTGACAATTGGCTACAACCACACTCTGACCTATCACTTTCTTAGTTTTTTATTAGAAGCTCTGCCTTTCTTTTCTTGTCACTCTCATATTGTATTACATCTCGTATGTTCACTCTATTTTCCCTCTAGTTCCCTATTTTTGTCTATATATATAGTTCCCTATTCCTATATTCCTGTCTAGTGTAGTGTCGTCAAGTAAGCCCCTTTGCTTCCATTTATTTTGTTAGCGCACTACTAGTTTCATTATAGCCAATAAAGTTTTGCTATGTTTTAATTTATTAGCCGCGGAATTCTCTTCACTATCGTTATACCGATTAATTTCACTATAGCCAGGGTACTTTAGCTGCGAGAAGGAATGGTCTGACAAATCCCTTCGGTACAGCCAGTTTTTCAGTACGTCGAGTTTCACTATAGCCAGGTTTGCCTGTACTTACGAGGGGTAGTGCAACCAGACTAACCGTTACTAGTCTCATGCCAAGACGGGTATACATATACACTACGTGCAGAATGCGCGCTTTCGCAGCTTATATGTATGGTGTAAATTTTAAATCTATCGAGGCGTTGCCACACCAGGACAACTCCGCGTTGGCCTCAGTTACCTTATATATTGACTCATTACTCGTATGCACAACTTAGGCGTCGTATGAAGAGCCACTCGGAACCCCGAGTGGATTCAAGTTAATCTGCATGACCCGGATACGGACAGACTTCTTCTCCTTACAGGTTCATCAGCAAGCAAACAATCAATTCTTAACCTGCAGCTGGACAACCCCCAGATAGGGGATCAAACGGGGACTTAAGGAGGCACTCACGAACCGTGCACACCTTGACAGAGCCATCGGATGGGTCAGAAGTCACATCGGCAACAAAGGAATGAGAAGGCAGACCGCAGGGCGGCCTACGAGTCGGCACTGGGACGCATCTAATGTAGCGCGCAGGTCGCAACGGCAGTGGGCATCAGGGCAGCCTCCTAGGCAAGAAGAAAAGACCAACGGATACGGCCAGGCTACGGCACCAAAAGATGCCTATGGCACAGACACGCCTTATCCGCCTATACCTGGCTACGCACAAATCGCTGCCCGTTCAAAAGCTGGCTATAGGTACATAGTAGGCAAACTGGGCGGTCGAGGCATATTTCGCATACCTTAAACGCCCCCTCCCCGGACGTTAAAGAAGACTTGTTCGGAGAAGCGATTTGATCCGGTTGGTTTTTGGTTATTTTTATGATTATTTTTATTTATTTGATTCTATGCTGTACATAGCCGCGTCAGGCTAGCAGACTAACTTGCCTGTCCCTTTTAAAAAAGAGGAATCCTTGGGTACTTCGGAAAGTTTTCCACCTCCTATGAGGAGTAGCTACCACCTGCTTTATTCGGAGATCATTCCAGTACTATCCCACGAGCCTTCCATATCGTAGTAAATTACCTGCATTACACTTCTTGTTCAGGAGGTTAGATCCGTTTGCGCTTAATTGTTGGCATTACCCTGAACTGTAGTTAGACCCATTAAGCAGCTTGTAGTAGAAACTAGGGTATTAGCTATTGGAGTAAGATTCCAGAAAGCGGACCTTAACCATAAATGTTGTTGAAATTAGGATTCAACAACAGGATTGATACATCTGTGAGGGGTGCGGTTCATACTCCGGGACAGCTGTGCCGACAGGTCATCAGGTAGTTGCAGATAGGCAAGCTGGTGCCAACTAGCCTAAAAGTTATCCTTTCCACGCTGATTTAACAGGTAGTTCCTTCTGACTTTTCAGATGCCTACTTTAGCACGCATGCGTGGAATAATACGGGACTAGAATTGAGCGGCATGTGCGGTGATCCAGTATGTGCTATGGCCATGCAGGGAGCGGCCCAGGGGTTGGATAATTGCTCCGGCTCGACCTGTGTGGATGGGCTGCTTCAATGCTTGTACTGATTTAACCCACAAGAGAAACAGAAAGCCAGACGACAAGCCTCTAATCTATTGACAATTTGACATTGCCGATGAAGATGTTATCCAATAGGTATAGAACACATTGTCGGAATGGATTACGCATTATACACACCCTGGCCGAACGTTTCGCGCTACGGTTCGTACCAGTACTGAAGTAGTAAGATGTTCCCTAACAGAAGCACAGGAGCATGGATCTAATCCGATACGAGTAGCAACTTGGTAGTCTGGTTGGCACAACACCAAAGGAGGGTGTTGTGCCAACCAGACTAGCAACTTGGTACAATTAGTTTCACCATTCGTCGTTGTCCTTCACGACAGGTTCGCGACAGTGAAGTCAATCCCTGATGTAAGAAATCTTGCGATATGTACAAGCAATGGAGCGAAAATAAGGAACACCATTGTCTATGATATCATCTGCGATGAACGTGATAATAGGCTATAACGGACAAGTGCATCCTGTCGCGTGACAGTATATTCAGAAACGTTGTTTTCTTTTTTTTGATTTACTTATTTGAACAAACACATTACTCGTGTGCGCAACCTTAGATGTTGCATGAGGTTCGGATGAAATGCTAGATACATATGAAATAAAGTAAAAAAAGAAATCTGCAAATCTGAAACACGTAATGCTACTATATGGTGAGATAATGGTTATACTGCAACCCTGCGTGAACCATTTATAATATATAAATATATATATTAGGGGTATTCAGAGTAAAAGTATCCGGCGAATGAAACCGGATATGAAAAACCGAATAAAAAAAAAGGTTGTTTTTTTTATCCGGTGGTTTACGATGAAAAAAGGAATTCGGGTCGGGGAACAAGTATTCGGGAAAATCACAACTAGAGTACCAGATATTCCGGTGGATATCGCCGGACAACGTTTTTTTTATTCGGTTCATACATGGGTTTTCATATCCAGGTACACTAGATATATCACGAGACTGCATAGCTGCTCAGGGGACTGCATAACTTGGCGTGTTCAGCAACGGCACAACAAAATAAGCTTGAAATTCTCTAAGTCCTTTTTTGTATGAGCGCTTGGCATAGCTACTCAACTCATTTCAACCGGCATAGCAACCAGACTACCGGCATAGCAACTCATCTCAGGCAGCACCTTCCGGCACCAATCCATTTTACTTCTGCACGATTGATAGGTAGACCAATTATTCTTCATCAGCAATGCCAGTGAGGTATCCAGTTTCCCTGCCCATGCAATCTGGCTTCTGGCTTGTGAACTCGGCGGATGAACATCTTGAGGTGCTGCACTAACGGCCCTTTTTCTCCCCATCTATCATCAAACCTGTTAGCCCCCCCAACCCTATCACCTCATTTCGCCTGCCTATACTTACCTCTGCTCCTTGAATGGAATGATTCTCACGCTCTCTGCACCCAATACCCTCAAAAATTCCAGTCAAACGTCGATTTCGTGTGGTGTTGAGTTGCTCGCAAAATCGCTGCTGGTGATGATTTTACTAGGATCCGTCACCAAAAGCCATTAGCGTAAATTTTTCGCTTACTAACTACATGCTACACACGTGATATGCGCCCTCATGTGACATGTATGCATGCTGGCACATCTCGTGATCCGCCAAGACCGGATACATGGTCCCAAAAATCGCTGTAGAAATGCCCAAATATTCGACCCGGATATTTCGAGGGGTATTCAGACTAGCGGACTTTTACGACCGGATAAATCCGGATGTTGTCTGAACCGAATACTTTTACTCTGAATACCCCTATTGAAAAGGTTAGCTGATGTACTCACCAGTCAAAAATGAAGAGGAATTGACAAATAATATATTTCCCTCATTATTGGTGAGATGTTACTCAGGAACCCATGCTCTCTTTAATGAAAGTACATTCCTGAACACGTTTGCCGTCTCACCGAACAGAGTATGATACGTTTGGCTTAATTTAACAAAATGCTGCTTGAGAGGAGATATAGTACAGGAGAATATCTAATCTTTACCAGCTACTACACACAATGAGGTAGAAAGATATCCGAATATAATACCGAACCCGATAGAGGCTACGCATGATATTACTGGGCGTCTTATTCCCAATATTTCTCATGAACAGTAGTAAGTAATCTTTGGTGAAGTGTTTGGCATACTTAGTAACTGCCGAATCGTTCGGTTGTGTGCTAGAGGTAGATACTTGTGGCAATGTTGAACGAATGGCCATATACAAAGTTCCCGACAAAGTCCGCCACTACCGCTATACACCACTCCGGGGCCTCGACTCTAATAGCTCATTAGGTGTCGCGTCTGAACGATCTTGAACGCATTACTATCGTCTTTTTTGCCCCGACCTGGGTTCTCTAACACCTCTATGATTCACTAACTGTCACTAAATATAAGGCCTTTGGCTCCCTTTCGTCCTAGCGGATCTGGCATTCAGCCTTAATATCAGAAATATAAGATTATACCTGCTTTAGGAAAAATTTATACTGCCCGATGTCACGCTTGCACTGAAGATTCACTAAAGTTACTAGTAATTCGATTGGCAATATTACTTCCTAAATCCCTTGCTAAATCATTCACTACCATACCGTATTAATTCGCGAGTAAGAATGCTGTCTTACTAACAAACGGGCGGTCGGAGGGGCCTTAAATTTACTGTCTTATACATGGTACTAGCTTAAACACGGGGTACTTTCTTATAAAAGAAGGGGGGGGTAAGAGAAAAAAAGATTTCGCAACAAAAAAAAATTTCGGAACAACACCGACAGTAGCAAAATTGATATCTAGTTACATGATCTCCTCACCAAGCGTAATCGTAGCATATTGAACAGCCTCTTCTTCAGTAATGTAATCTCCGTGCTCATTGTCACTTCCATCCGCTTCCTCCTCATCATCCACAATCTCAACGTCAGAACTTTCATCCTCTGTATCTGTTGGCAGATCGGGTTGGTCTTCAGACTCAGGAGGTAGTTGCCACATCAGGTCCTTCGGAATTCACCTCTGATAGTGCTGGAATGGCTGTCCGGCTGCTAGAGTTCTGCAGTTGCAATACTGAGGTTGCGCGAGGTTTTTGACTGGTGGTTTGCGCACTGGGTCCAGGACGAGGTGCCTGCGGAATTGGCATATTTTGTACAAGTGATGGTGATGAGTGAAAGAAGCCGGTTGTGCGAGTCAACATCGACATTACTATACTACTGTCTTATAGGAAAAATTTGCTGTCTTAAACACGATTCGGATATCTTGGCCAAAATTAGTCTGTTTTACCCCTGTCTTATACACGAATACTGTCCTGCCGAGTAGTACTTTCTTACTCGCGAATTAATACGGTACATCACCGGGATGAGGCCCACCACCGGGATGTGGCTCACTCGGTTATTTTAGCGGTTTCGACAGTTTCGCGACCAATATGGGACCAAAGAGGCTCAAAATTTGGGATTGCATTGTGGGTATATGTTTGTTGAAGCGAGTGCGGACGGGCCAAGGTACATTACGGCTCGAATTATCCTGACAGAAATACCGGGGATCACGAGGTAGGTTGGCTGTAGGAAAAGTAGATATATGGGGGCTATGAGGGCTATAATCAAGCAACAATTATTGTTATGACTTGGTACTTACAGCCTGTATACATTTTAGAAGCAATTATATGTAATACGTTGCTATAGAGGGACCAGTCTGCAAGGGTAGTCTTAACCGGGGGGTATTCCTTCTTGTAACTCAACTAAAATTGGTCTAAATCAAGTTCATAATAGCGCAAAAGCACAAACATAGGTAGGAGGATCATCTAGATACCCTATATATGATATTCTATCAGGAATTAGTGAGGCCATACTGCTAAGAGTAGGTTAAGGCAATGTGTGGATAAATTATGCCTTCTTATAACTCAACCAAATCAAGTCCATATTAAGTGTCTAATAGCTCAAAATCACGCACATAGGTTAAAGAAACTTTATGGTACTCTACTGAGGATCTTTGCTTAAAACTGAGTGAGCTTAGGTTGGTAAAGGTGAGATAAGAGGGGATCTAGATCAAAAACCTTCTTGTTATAACTCTGTGAAATGAAGTCCAAACCAAGCAGGTCATGGCTCAAACGAATGTGTTAAGGGACTAGATGCTTGTATAAACCCTACTTAGCATATCTGACTTGGCTTGAGAGAAGCCGTTCCATAGGGGCTTATCTGCAACAGTAGGCAAACCTTGAGATAAGTCTTCCAAATGAATGTGTCATCAGGCATTAAATAGCCCAAAAGGACCGAAGCATAACAAATAACCTTTTAAGTCTGTTCCAGACCTGATTTAGCCTAAATATGAAGTAGCTTAGCCTAGTAGCCATATTAGCCAGAAATGACAAACCTTGGCATATACACTCAGTACAGATTTATATAATACATTCAGTCGCTAACATGATCTCACCTGGCTCTCATGCCTATGTAAGTTCTTTTAAGCCACTGACCATCTGTTTTGGACTTGCTTTGACTGAGTTACAAGAAGAAATACCTCATCTGCACCGCCGGTTAAGGCACCCTTGCAGACCGGTCCCTCTATGGCAACTTATTGCATGCAATTGCTTCTATAATTTATACAGGCCGTAATTACCAAGTCGTAACAATAATTGTTGCTTGATTATAGCCCTCATAGCCCCCATATATCTACTTTTCTTACAGCCAACTGATCTCATGATTCCCAGTAGTTCTGTCAGGATAATTCGAGCAGTAATACACCTTGGCCCATCCGCACTCGCTTCAACAAACTACCATATGTCCACAATGCAATCCCAAATTTTGAGCCTCTTTGATCCCATATTGGTCGCGAAACTGTCGAAACCGCTAAAATAACCGAGTGAGCCACATCCCGGTGGTGGGCCACATCCCGGTGATGTATGGTATAGTTACGCTGAGATCCCGAATCGTTTTGTGGAATATAAAGCATTATGCAACAATTGGTAGATGATTTGATCTGTGTAAGTGGTGATAGGTTGATCCAGGTGTCTTGACTGCTGAACCGAATGGAACACCTGCCCAAAGAAGAATAATAGGTAGGTTAAGTTATCTATCACGTAAGGTAGTCTCATTACCTTTTTTGTAGGTGTGATCTTGTCACGGTCTAGAGAAACAACGTACGATGCAAATGTTCAAAGTACCCCACAACATGTATGCTTTCAAAGTCACATCAACCCGTTTCATGAAACTGCATAGGGCCGGACTGAGGGTAGGAGGGTGTACTTGGAAAAAATTTGGGAAGAATTGTAAGAACCGGGAAACAATCCGAGGTGAAAGGCTACGCATGATATTCTTGCGCGAGGAAGGAAGAATGAAGTGGAGAGACATTGCAGAGAAAGTTGAGGTATATTAGAACTTGTCTCTTTTGAAGAGCGACTCTAACAGGTGAATAGCTAGACTACTGCACAAGCCAGAAAATCCATGAGAGGTTCCGTAAGAATAAGACTAATAGATGTCAGTTGCTAGAACTGCCTTCTGCAAGTAACAGAAAAAGAAGTGGTCGACCTGTAATAATTAAAACCTGGTCCTGTATTTTTACTGGAGGGGAACAAGAGTAGTTATGCCAGACCGTCTACTCTCCTTAGTGAAATTCATGAAGAAGCGTCTTAGGACAGTAATTGCTGTGGTAGCCGCTGCAACCCATATTTTTTATCATCCTCATAATTTTAAAAGTTTGACAGTCTTTGTCCGCACCTTTTTGACCAATAATCAATGTCTAAACCCAACAATGCGCTGGCTCGCCTCATAAGTTAGATGGTCTAAATACGACTACGAAATTACCTCCAGGAATCTTGAGTTGTGCAGAATTCATTTCTTGCCAAGTACATTTTTGTTTATAAAAAACAAAATAAATTGTCAAGTGGCCATTGCGCTTGGCTAACGGTCAGTGAGTATCTTCGGCATCCGCATTTTGTGCTCTACATAAAGGTTTAGAATCCTGTTAAATGAAACAAATATTTTCCACCAGCTGAAATAATGACATCTGAGACGACTCCGCCATGGCAATCGAGACCCTATCCTCATACTCCTACTATTCTATCTTCTACTGCGAGGGCCTGCCACTCTGCGGGGATTGCATAATATATTCCGAAAAGGACCAAAATACAATTAACGATATCCGGTAATTACATAATCAAATCACAACTCAAGCCTCGTCCCCCCGCTATATAAGCTAGCTCCAAAACTTAAAAAGGTAAGCAGAATCTCTTCCCTCAGTTAACTTAGATTCAAATTCAACTCTCATGTTAATATTTGGCGCGTACCATACTCTGGAGGCCCTTCTCGATCCTTGAGAATTAAATTAATCCATGCTCTCCAAATGCCTCATGACAGCCTGAGCAACTGCTACAGCGTAACTATCTCTTGCTGTTCCCTCCACGTTATTAACTGCGTCGGTTTCCTTCACTCCAGGCTCAGTATCATCTCCCGGCTGAGTTGCTTCAGCATACCTATCTCTGGGTGTTCTCTCCACGTAATCAGTTTCCTTCACTCCAGGCTTAGTATCATCTCCCGGCTGAGTTATCAAGCAAGGCTTGCATTCCGGGGGTTGCCGACGAGATATAATCCAATCGGGAATACTGGTATCATCCAGCTCCGAAGTATTTTTGAAGACGTGAATGATTTCCTTGTAGGGGCCATCGGAAGTGGTACAAGTAGTGTTCGAACTTTCCTGCTCAGGTGGTGAAGGAGCTACCTCAGTGGGCTCTTCACTGAGTACAACGTTCCTCAATGGTGATGGCTTTTTAGGGATTGTACTTGTCGCAAGTCGTCTGAAAACACCCTCCTCAGTGCTGCGATGTATCCTGTTCATGCTGCTCAAGTTGAAGGAATGTTGTGGATTGGATTCAGGAGGTGCTGTCGTGGTGGCAGCAAGAGGTTCTGAAGGGGTAAGGGTGTTCATATATAGTGAGAAGTGGACACGTTTCTTTTGCTTCTTCGGCCTAGTAGACATGCAGATGGCCTCTGATGGTTGGCCAATGGCAAACTTCTTTGATTTGTCGGTGCTAGAATTGAACTTGGGTACAGAATCGCGGCCCGCTTGTTTCAAGATACCCCGAGAAAGAGGCGCAGTGTCCAATCGCGTCACCGACGATGTGGACTTTGTTAGAGAGCAACTAGGCACACCTGAGTTGGGAACAGGGTTAGGCAGACCCTGCATGTGATGTGGGCTGACATGGGGGGTCGGGTCTGGGCAGCTTGCTTGTTCCCGGGCATCTAGATCCACGTACACGGCATTCTCACCGAGCTGTATATCACCTGAAGGATGTTGAGCTTCTATTCGACTTCCTGCCGTCAGAGTACCCCCACCAACCGTCTCACCAATGCAATGTATACTAGATGTATCCAAATGAATGCTATCTGGACCCAAGGCCAACTGGACAGCAACTTCGAGGACTCCATCTACGGAGGCTGCAAACAGGACCGAACCCCGTTTCTGAATAGAGACACTTTCTACAGTGCCTGTCGCGGGTGCCTCAGAACATGTTGTTTGCTGGGGTAAGGCGGTTATGTTCTCCCGGGGGGGAATACCGTGCGGTGGCAGTGCCTGCGAAAGAGCAGAACTCTCCAAATGTGACAAGGGGGGGAAGGGGTAGTTTTCATATTGAATGTAGGAGGAATAATCCTGTTCATGAGTGGATTCAAAGTCCATCTCTGCTTCCGTTGAGATATTTTGATATATGGCAGCATTTGGTGGACTTGTAGCGCACTGGTCCTCCGAGCGGTCGCACCAGAGAATTGTGCTCTTGCTGAGCTGTTCCATATCAACGCCCTTGCGTGCCATGCTTTCCCTAGTGTAACTCACTTCTGCGTCGAATCGCAAAAACTTTGTTTCGATTATCGGGGTTCGTGAGGTGGCAAATTTGGGTGATCTCGCAACCACGATTGTATCATAAAACCCATCCTCATCCTGCACTTCCAGTCCCCGATTTCCATGCGTACCCCGCTGCCGTTTCCTGTGATACGGGATACTACGTCGACCTGCTAACACACGGGCTCGACTTTTCCGGATGTTGAATGGGTGTGGGGTTGGCATATTGACTGGCAACAGTTGTGAACTGAACGCAGAATCTAACCCTGCAACTAACGAAGGACGAAGATTCAGCAGGTGTGTTGATGTGGTGATAAAAATTCCCGGAGGTGCGTGTGTGCGCTCTGGTGGCGTAGGTCATCGATACTTCGGCGTAAGGGGGATCCTCCAAGCTAAGATTTCACCTAGAGAAGGGCAACGACTTATGAGATCCGTTCTACGGCATGGAAAAATAAACGCAAAATGCTAGCTCGATCGAGCTGCCAAACTTGCCGCGTGTCGCTGCGTTCCACAGAAGCCGATGAAGTTGAAATACAGTGGTAGCGACATCGGAGTACCGTTTTAATCCCTCTCCAATTTGCTTACATAAAAATTGCGGGTAGCTGCGGGGATTTTATGGGAGGACTTGGCGCCAAGTAGCGATTTGCATGGTCATGACCACGATTCGGAGTTGTTAATGGTCCTTTTTTTTTTTTTTTTTTTTTTTTAAATTACTCGCATATAGAATCATCCATGGCGAGGTCACGACCCTCCACTACCAAGGCCCATTTGGGGCTAGTCCCAGGAATCTTTTACTGACTAACTAAGCATGGGGAAACCTCCCTTGAGGACCAAACCCGTTCTCCTTGGCTATTAGGAAATCCTTGGGATTCGAACGTACTAACGCTTAATACGTTCATCAAAGTGGCTCCCAACTACACCACCTACTCCCCCAAAGGTTCAAGCATCAAGGTGGGTGTAACTATACACAGTTCCAGTTGAAGGGTTCACACACCTGAGGGACACACAATCACGGATTCTAATTGTTCGTCACGATAATACCCACTATTAATTCACCACAAAACACCTCTGATTTTCAATAGCAGCTAGAGCGAATGCCAACTCGTTTTGGTCATGATATAAAATCTAGTAGTGGTATGCTCTGCCCTTACCTAACGCCTTTGGCATGTAGTCCCATGTATCTTATGAAGACGTTTATAATCATCCAAGATTATATTGCCACATTATTAAAGCGGCTTTTGAGTTTCAACCACGTCTACTTATAACTATAGCAGCATAATGTTATATTCAGGTGTACAATGCTTGATTCATAAAAGGGAGATCTCAATATAATCTATCTGGACCGCAATAACCTCCGCACAGAGGAGAAATTTTGGTACTCCACCAACCATACGTAATAGATCACTGCAAAGATAGGCAGCTATAGAGGGAAGTGTAGATTTTAAGCTATAGCATGAGGCTGTTTATGCAGAACTGCTAGAGGTAATCGTCCCAGTGACCGTAAATATACAAAGTGAAAAAAGGGATGAAAACCGTCAGAATTTCTGATGTTACCTAGTTAAGATAAGAATATACGGAAACTAATTAAATATCGTGAGTCTGGTAAGTTCTTATATTTTGAACCTTTACTTCATGGTATTGATAATTATGATGATTGTTTATGCAGGCGTCTTTTGAGTAAAAATACCCTTATACTAATATAGTTACTGGTAACTACAGAATTGTGATAATATTCTCACTCATCATCTAACACGAGATGAGTACGGTCGTATGATACAATCGAAGCCCTCTAATTGAGCTAGAGAGTTTATCTAATAGGCTGTGTTATTCGGTCAAGTGGGTATGTGCACAGAGGTACAAGTAATCTAGTGAGGATATCGAGTATACGGGATTCAATTGAAACAACTATTGTGAATGGGAGCTTATAATCTGTATAAATGCTTTCTCATTTAGACACAAGGCCATGAAGTCCCCAGCGTATGCCACCCTAGCCATGTAGCCAAACGTCAGGTTAATAGGTGAGCGATTTCAAATATTAATGATTACAGGTATCTCTGAGTCAAGGCTAAGGATCCCTATATCATATCATTATTTACAGAATACATTCCCAACGACGAGAGCAATCCAAGACAGCATCTGCGAATTAGTCCACATTATAGGCTCCTATACAATGCCGTAAAATACCTTCTGGCTCTGGAATTATTATGGTACATTGTTGGATTTATTCTTATTTTGTTATCACAGAAAATATTCCGCATGGAGAAAACAATTTCTTTAGTTGCATATTTTCAGGGCCGGCGAGTCCTATGCAGGTTCACAGGTTATGCGTGTAGAAGGGTCACGTGTGTAACGGGGAGGGCACGGGGGAGCGACCAAGGGGTACGGCGGAGGCGTAGGAGGTGTCACGGAGGGGTGCCACGGAGGGGCTGTCACGGAAGGAGAGACAGCTGCTATAGATATCCTAGGTACAAGGAGAGAACAAGACGTTGGGTGAAGAGAGAAGAAGGGAGAAGAGGGGAAGGCAAGCTATTTAACAATTGGGAGTCGCGCTAATATCACTATGACTCTGAGGACGAGAAACATAACCCGAGATAGCTACAACCCGCGATAACCACAACCGGCGATAACCACAACCCGAGGGAAACACAACACGAGATAATCACAACACAAGATAAGATATCGCACTTGAGGGTAACAAGGAGAAGACAGAAGGCAATAAGAGAGACTGAACTCGAAATAGCCGCAACAATGGGGTAAGCCGACACTCACGTAGCGGCTCCTACGTGAGTGTTAGGTGGACAGAGTCGCGGTCGTGACAACGTGCACCTGAGGATACTAGTAGTGGCAAAATATTTAAATAAATATACCGACATGCTTATACAAGTCGGGAAGTTATGCGTATTGAGGGAATGAAAATATGGATTAGCAATATTATTATAGTTAGATTTAATTAAGTCAGTAAATTGGATTAAACTAGACTTAATTGCCATGGGAGTCACAGTGCTTATACCTGCCATGGCCTGCCGTTGGCAGACACAGGTAAGGTATACCTACCGAGCGGTCCACCAGCAACGCAGGGAGCTTATCGGGAACGCCAGGACGTGGGAGGATTTAGACACACCGATATGGAGGAAGGAGGAGGGAGAGAGGAGGAGTGGGATGCGGTGGAGGCGTTCTTCGCCTACCTCTACCGCCCCCTCGCTGGACGATAGGAGAGTGTGTATATTTGATATTTGTTGCGTTGCTTTATATTATTCGCTCGCGTTGTTTTGTACCTAGCTTGCCCAGGGCGTCAGATTAACTTGACAGTCCCTTGAAACCACTCGGATTTCCGGGTGGCTCGTCATACGACCCTTAAGGTTGTGCACACGAGTACTGAGTTCAAAAAAAAAAAAAAAATACCGAGCGGTCCAGAACAATATACTCTACTAGAAACAATCTGGTCAAGGCTGTCGCAACATTTCACTATATCACCGGATGCGAGATGAACCTGTGCATAGAGTATGCAAGCAAGTGACACTCCCCGACATGATTCTAGGGACGCGAACTGTGGAAATCTAGTGCCGGTGGCTCGTAGGGGTGCTGATCGGTGGAGGGAACTACTTGCATTTACTTGCAGAAACATGATGGAAGGCTATAAGTGGCAATAGAGGATACTGGGATAGAAGGTGGGGACTACAAGCGCTTGGCGATAGTGTCTGCGCTTTTGGTATAAGGATCAGCTGAGATCTCAATGCGAGGCTTGAGCTTACCTATGGTCATCTGGTCATCTGGTCATGTACATACGTCCCAGTGGTAGGATAATCCCTCATGCATATCCTAGAGCAATGCACTGCCTCACTCTATGTATGAAGTTTCAATGTTCAATGCAAGTGCTGATTTACGCCCTACAAAAATGCTTACCTATGTAGGTGTGAATAGAATCTTACTAGGTGTAAGATATACTGCCTTGTTAGAAATCTAAGTAACTTTAATATAAATATATAAAACAAGAACAAAGAATTCCAAGTACATAAACTTACTAATGATTTATAAATCGGATGGTAGTATTATAGTCATAAGTATTATAGTTAATATAGGAATTTAAATAAGAAATAATTAGTTAAAAACACTTGTTAAATTTAACTAGTTTAAAAATAAATAACTTAAAATATAAAAATACTTTATTATATTTTATAGCTGAGTTGAACTCAATGATATTCTAGGTTATATATATGTTCATTGGACTTACCAATGTGGTACCATTTTTTCTTTCTTTTTTTGAGGGGACTCAAGGACTCGTGTGCGCAACATGAAGGGTCGCATGCCGAGCGCTCGAGCCACACCGGAATTCCAGATGGATTCAAGGGTCAGACATGTTAGCCTGTCCACCCTGTACAAAGAGTGACTCTCAACCTTAAGGTGCTGCCATCGGTCGGACTAGAACAGGGCAAAAAAAAAAACAAACACAGACAAGTGGCCGAGCAAAGCGACTCCCGGGACTTTCGGCCTACCATAGGGTGCCGCCATCCCCTTCCTCCCGACAAATATGTGCACAGCCTGGCAGTGGGTGCACTTGAGAGAGCAACCTTGGGGGTGGCCCCGGTATTCAAATACGCATGTACATAGAGGAAGGTTTAATAGGGGTAACCTGTTTCTATACTAAGATACACCGTGGGCAAATGGCATGCATTCTTACACTGACCACTGCAGAGATCACACGACCAATACATGGAGGTCACCTTGCTCTCCAGAGCATTACATATACAACACTGAGTTATGGGATCCTCATCCCAGGTGCCTCGCCTAATCTCGAATTGCCGCCTCAAATCATGTACCTCCGATTCGGGCTTGTTCGCGCAGGTGGGGCAAAAGTCACGAGTAACACCGTCCCATTCATAGATGCTATCGTCAGGCCTCTTACCTGGATCACACTCACAATTCGTTACAGAAAAATACTCACGCTTCCAGGCTGCAAAGCATGCTTCGCAACGCGAGGCGCAGCCATGTGCTTTTGGAGGAGGCTGGAGCTCTTTTACAACTAGGCAGCCATCGCAAATCTTGACTTGACACGACCAGCAAGTAGACCAGTTCTCCTGTCTGTCGCATACCCAACGTGCAACAGTTGCATGAAGATTATCCCGGACAGCACCTTGGATAATTTGATTTGTTGCCCAAGATGTCTGTTGGAGGCTTTTCCAATCTTGGTGACTAAGAACTCGGGCCATTGGGGAGTACACGGGGTACAGGCTTAGAACTCGCTGGAGAGGAACCATGAAATAGCCAGTAGTCAGCGTGCAGCCATGGATGTGTGGAACGCTACATGTTGGGGATTCGGCCGGGGCCGGGGAGCCTCTCCTCGTCATCCTCCTAATTAGCTGATTGTTAATAAAACGCAGTTTGGTAAACAGATTACGAAACCCAGTCGCTTATTTATGAGGAGGTTCATCGACCATATATAAAAATGAATTGGTATGTGAAAATAGGGAAGGCCAACAGCGATCAAGTACAGCATTAAACACGCGCTTGGCCATCGAAATATGTGACCCTATGGGAGACAGTGGGGCCATTGATTGACCGCGGCCCCCTCTGGCAGTAGGGTCCAGCAGCGGGGGCGCAAGACAGCCAGGGGGGCAATTGGCCGTCTGCGGAAACTAGCAACCGCGCTCGCGGATCGAGCAGGAGGCGGCAGCGGGGATGGCAAAAGATGGCAAGACGGTGATGTGGGTAAAGGGCCACAGCGGGGTGGAAGGCAATGAGAGGGCGGACAGTAAAGAGAAAGAGATAGCGTGGGTGGGCAGGAGGATGCTACGGCCTGACATTATTACACCGGCAGGAATCCGACAGGCTTTCCGGATGGTACGACCTTCCAAGCAGATGAGGTGGAGCCGGGAGGCGCTACCGGGGTTAACGTATATGGTCACAGACCGCGGAACGCAGCGATGGTGGCTACACAAGGTGGGCAGAGCGGACGACCGATATGCGGGTTGTGTGAGGAAGGGGTGGCGCAAAACATGGCGCACATCTTGAGTTGTCTGGCGATAGCAGATGGAGGTGAGATCAGATATGGGGAGACCCGGAGTGGTGTGAGAAACTGGCGGAGGCAGTAAAGGGATGATTCCCTATGTCTTTTTGTAGGAATACTCTCGCTGGTCAACTGAAGAAGGAAAGTCATGGTATGCAGGTCAAAGGCAAGGATTCCCGAGTAGGAAAGTTATGGACATTGGGATGCATTTAGCGACTGGAACGCCTGTCCTTTTCCTTTTTTTTGGAACTCAGTACTCGTATGCACAACCTTAAGGGTCGTGTGACGAGCCACCCGCAAACCCGGGTGGATTCACGGGACAGTCAGGTTAATCTGACGCCCTGTGTGAACTATGTACAAATAGCAAAACTACGCAAAAGAAACCAGAAGAAACACCAAAATATGCGCGACCGGCATCTCCCTAGCGTGCAACGAGTGTGTGGTGAAGGCGGGTAAGCCTCACAGCTCCCCCTGGGGCCCCTTGGCAATCGCAGCGATTCTGCGTTAGCGCCCGGCGAGGGGGCCATAGGGGTAGGCGAAGGACGCCTCCACCGCGTCCCACTCCTACTCCTCTCCCGCCTTTCGCTATTTTGGTGTGTCTAGATCCTCCTACGTCCTACCGTAATCTCTGCGATGAGCTCCTGGCGTGGCAGGTGGTGATGGGAGTAGTCAAAGGTGATGTGGTAGCCATCCTTCGATGTATGGTCACGGTGAGGATAGGCCGGAGAGTCGACTTTGCGGACGAGGTGTGGCCAGTAGAATCCGGCACCGGGTTTCCGCTCACCACCAGGTTTTTTTTTTTTGGAGGTCTGTACGTCTATGAAGCCTAAGGCTATGAGACGGCCCCGTTCCGCCCCTTTAAAGGTTTGGTACTCTCACGGAACAACGAGAGCAATACTACTGAAATCAACCCCGTCTCCCCCGGCAACGCTCCTAACGTAAGTGACTGCCGTGGCAACCTTGGCCCACAATACCCCGCAACCCTCCTTCTTGCATCCCTAACCTTCGCATCCTTTCTTCTTCCCTCTACCTACCCCAACCCTGCCTTACCTTCATCTTGTTGCGTCTAAATTCAACGCCGCGATCAGCCAACTGAAGCCACTGCGATCCCGCTGGCAAGAACAACAAGATGTGGTAGGGGATTTCTTTCCTTCTCTGACCTTCGCATATAAGGTAACCCCCATGAAAACGAAAACCCAACCAAATTGTCCTCCGAGCTAACTATATCCATTAGTTGATCCTCAACTTAGGTCAAGATTCGGGAAAAACGTCTCAACCAGATCTACTGTGTGTTCATCCCCCCCATCCTTTATCTAGTCTCATGCCAAGTCCCTACTGCTTAGAGTTCTGATGAACGCAGTGAGGGTCTTGTTTATTAATTCGTAAATCGGGCCTAATTGCAGTCTTTACCAGTTGCATTCCGCCCACCACAAAATAAAAACATGATCTCTGCCACCACAAAACAAAAGCATCATCCCTACTGAATATCTTCACGACGAGATCCTTTGTGTTTAAAGATGACGACGCACCTTCTTGGGCTTTGAGCCCTCCTGCTGTTGTTATCAAGAAGGAGTATGCAGATATGCCTTATCCTCTTAGTCAAAATATCAAGGCGAAACGCCCAATTATGAAAAAGAAAAACGATCCATTAAATTTTAGGGATGGATGAATTGACGAGTACCGAAAGAAGTATAACCATGCCGTGGTTGAGTTGGGGATAAGGCTTGTTCCTGAAGACATTCATGGGGTAGTAAATACTATGACAAAGAGAGTTTGAGGGAGTTGCTAAGTTTACCTTTCGGAGGATCATGGTTCACTTTTTGTAGTAAGAGCCCGGATTACATGCAGTGATCATCAGGGTCCTCCTTCCACGCACCGTCTCCCAGTTTGCAGACCACGAATCCTATATCAACAAGAGCTATTCATCAGGGCAGGTCCGTTGAGTGCGCACGGCCGCGCGACCAACGTCCAAGGACTGAGTGATTGAACGTACTCATCAACCAGGACGACCCCGACGTCGGTGAAAAGAGCAAATTATTCAGCGTGCTCGCGGGAGCATATCTACCTAATTTTCCAGTTCCAATTCTATAAACTACAAAAGTCCCCCCAAAGGTCAAGTTCTCAACTCGACGCGCAAAAAGGGGCGATTACCCTGTGTCTCACCTAAGTGGCAACCGCCCCAACCTACATTGGTCCGGTTGTTTCACACCAGGTTCACAAGCTCCGTAGGACACGCAGGGGTACATCTGCAGGTTTCAGGCACGGAGACTAGCGCATACGCCGAGAAGAATGGAGCGTCAGGGTAACGAGAGGAGGGGCAGGCCAGGATGGGAGGAGAGGGGTAGGAATGGAAGGAAGATTTTCATGGAAGGAGGTGGGTCAGTCCTGGTGTATCCGGTGGAACGGTTAAACCTGGGCCAGCGAGTAGCAGCAGTGATCGGCAGGAAGTATTTTGTGCTGGAAGCGGCGTGGGATGCAGTCGGAGAGGATGAACTAGAACGGGAACGATGTTTGCGAGCGGCAGGAAGGGGGAAGCTTTGGCTAGAGGGTGATATATCGGAGGAGCGCTTGGGAGCTCTTCAGCATGCTGGAGGACAATACATCCACGGGAGTTTCACGGACGAGGTGATTGAAGGTATGAAAGGAGAGGATGCCATTATCTTCGCTCTGGAACCAGAGGGAGAACAGATGGCACATGCGATCCGAGTCGGAGGGGCACCGGCGGTCGACTGCGGGACGTGTCGGGTGTCAACAATGAGCCGGGCTAGTAGCAGGGCAGCGGAGAAGAGGGTCAAAGAGGGAGAGGACGCAGACAGACAGTTGAGGCAAGAGTCGATGGAGGCAGGTCATGATGCGGCAGGAGCGGCAGCAGACAGGCAGTTGCGGCAGGAGTCGATGGAGCTGGACTGGTTTTCTTCCGACATGTCCACTTTGTCTACGCTATCATGGACTCCCAATGTGGTTACGAGTTCGATGATAGCCATTCCTCCCCCTCCCCCAAGGGCGTCTACCGTCGAGAGGTACATGGCAGGGGAAGACGAAGAGTTTGCAGACTTGGATAGTAGCAGCTCTGGGGGGTCGCTCACCCCGAGGCGGGCTTATGCGGAGGTAGTAGATTTGATTACACCGGAGTCGACCCCAGAGCTACAGGAGAGCTACGCGTACGGAGTCACACAGCTGGTGGCAAATACGGTCCGGATCATGACGCAGTTTCTAGATGTTAGGAGTCAGATAGAGCAGCTTGAGGCCAAGGTAGATTGGATCTGTGAGGAAAGAGGCAGGGCAGGGCAACGAATCTGGGAAGGACTGGATGAGGAATATCTTACTAGATTATATAATAGTATTATGTATCTCTATTTCTTAAGTAATTATAAATTTAGGCTTGACTGTTCTCGTGCCCAGACCGATTTATTTATTTAACTTTGTGTTAGCTTAAATCCTTTAAATTTTTTTAAAAAAAGATATAAATTTACTTTAACTGTTAAACTAAAATCTATTATATTATGAGATGTTATATTATTAAAAAATTTAAAATACATATTATTAATAATACTTGCACAAAGTTGGCTACATAAGACATAGTAAACTAGAATGAGACTAATAGTAAACTAAGCTTGATTGTCACGGAAGAGTAATTGCATTAGATGACTGCATATGATACGTTGGACCGTGGCAACTGTCCTCGAATCTGCTTTCAGCCTCCGCTTTTATTTATCTTCATCTCTCTTCCACCTAATTTCAGCACTCGCCTCATCTGCCTACTCCCACTTCTCTCAGTCTCGTCTTCGAAAGTTAGCGAGTCAAGGTAGGTCTCTAGATGTCTACCCTTTAGACGGCTCTAACTCGGTATTCTCTTTTCCCAATTGCTGCTCCTTCTCTTCAATCCTTTTGCTCAAGCTAGCTACCTGAGCCTATAATGCGGCTACCCGATTCCTGTGCCCTCCTGCTAATTCTAAGCCATCCTCTTGACCTGTTATGAGCTCAGGTTGCCTTTAATGCCTCTTGAGCCTCTGGTGATGAGACTCAGTAGTAGCCCCTCCTGTCAGTCTTTAGGAATGAAGAGCTCTCTTATCTCACTGTAACCTTTTCTTCCTCTGCCTTTTTCTCTAACCACTCCACTGCCGTGGGTTCTCACCCTGCTCCTTCACTTCATAGCCTGTGCGAACCCCCCGGAGAACCACCTGCATGACCAACTCTGGTGTTCCCTCCCCATCCTCGTCAAAATTGTCTCTTTCTTCTTTCCCGTCCAATCCCAAGTCCTCTATCCTCCGCTCGAGCGTTGTTGCTATTGCTGACGAGTTGCGAACTTGCCAATGCCAACTTGGGGATTTAGTAGGCATAGGTAGCTGATGTTGTTCGGGTTCCCAGGTCTGATGCTTTCGCAATAGGCCTGGCATCCTCAGCTGACAGAGGGGGCTTTATTCTTTCCCGATTGGTATTACAACCGGCAGTCGCAAGCCAACAATCGAGAGCCAGTAGAAATTGATTGAATCAGCCGCAAGGCCCAGTGTAATAAGAGATGTTATTTCTTATTATTTTATTTATCTCGTATTTTCTATATTGGTTACCATTTCATAAACTGCCGAATCTGGTAGTTAGTTATTCAGTGGAACTTGCCGTCTCGTGTACACCCTCGAGGATGTAGCACAGCCCCGGCATAGCCCGTTTCCTATGACTCATGTATTTCCTATGACTCATGTATTTCCTATGACTCATGTATTTCCTATGACTCATATTTCCTATGACTCATGTAGCACTGCCCTACGGCAAGTGCCGTATTCTATGTATTCTGAACTGTCAGATACGTTGTTGAACAAGTATAAAAGGAGCACGAATTCCCCTCTGGAATCTCCTCCTCAGACTACTCAGACAGACAACAACCGACTACAGATCAGTTAGTTAGCAAACAATCTAAGCGGAGATTACACCTGTTAATTAACGTTCCTAACGGAACTCCCCACTTGACAACCACTACCCTTCTGAGGCAATCCCTCAGAAGAACCGGTATACACATACATCCGTTCTAGCGGATATAGATTGTATAAACGGTACCGAATGACTACTGTCTAGTATCATTCATTACACCCAGCGAATCATGATCCACGGGGGGATTCTGAAGTTCTGTCGTAAAAGACATGAAAATTAGATATCGTGGTCCCCTTGTTGTTCTCCATCGCATTCTTCTTTCGCCGAAGCCGGAAACACTCTGGTTGCCGAGAGACCCATCGTGCAATGTGTTGTCTGTGGGGTCACTTGCGTGTGCCTCATGACTTTTATCCCTATAATACCCCTGCTTCTTTCCTGTCGGTACCTTCATATGGCGTCTTTCAGTACGTTCGAATCGTTTTGTCCAACGCCGAGTGCTGCTGAAAATCATGCATATGCACCAAGCCGGACCTCTTGCCTCACATTTTGTTTATTTATGGTTGTCAAGCCGGCAGGTTTCGGATGTACACTGCGTACATATCTGCACATCATCATATTTTTGCCAGCGCTGCATCCACGTCAGCCAATACCGCCGCCGCAGCCCGCGCATTTCAGCAGGAGTCCCAAAACATGGCGCATATCAGGCATGCATTGTTACACGTACCAAAACAAAACAATTGATACTATTAAAACCATACGGGCACTCCTCCCAAGGGCAAGTACCTAACCTACTCTGTTGTCCGCACGGTCGGATTGATTGCATCGTTCTCCATTGAGCTCCATTGGGCTTCCAATTCTTCGAATTCTTCCTGGTTTCTGTCTACAAAAACCCCTAAACCTCTCCCATTCTGCCCAGTCTGAACACGTGCCCCACGGTTTCCTCTGAATATGGCGACGATTCCAGCAAATGTGAATTGGGTCGAGGATGTTTGTTGGATGAACCTGGTTTCGGGTATGGAACTCTCGGCTTCCTTGCAGACGACTCCCCGCCCGTCGACGTCTCTATTACCCCCACCTCGGCTGCTAACCCCCCCGGCATCTTTTTCGTCTAGTCGCGCAAAATCAAAACCAGATCTACTACGTCGGCGGCTACAGCTACCTGCGCTCCACATCCGCCCCCTCCCGTGGCGGTATCCTGCTGGCAAACTCACACCTCTATGCCCTCGCCTTTTCCTCCTCGGTTGACCTTGAAAAGAATTACTCATCCCTCTTCACCTCCGTCACGCGCCTTCCCGACCTCGTCCCGCGCATAAGCAGGGGCAACTTCGTCTGGCGCGAGTCGTCACTCAACCTTTTGGGCGGCGCCCAGACAACCTTCCCAATCTTCCTCTCAAACGGGTCATTCTCTCTTTTGGATCGAGTCCCCATCGGCGACGCTTTATTCACCCATAATCTTTTGA
Organism: Tirmania nivea; assembly: GCA_015179035.1. Taxonomy (NCBI): domain Eukaryota; kingdom Fungi; phylum Ascomycota; class Pezizomycetes; order Pezizales; family Pezizaceae; genus Tirmania; species Tirmania nivea. Next base: position 80,802 of record WHUY01000082.1, read on the forward strand.
ACGCAAACACCTGGACTCGTAACTCCCCATTCGATTATGGTGGCATGCAGAACACGCCGATCGGTAAGGCAGCAAAGGCGTTCGATGAGCTTTCGGATGATGGCAAGGGGGTATGATTCTCCAACGGTACTACCGTCGTCGAGGGCGGACTATGGATCCTCACTCTCCCCACATTTCACAGGATCCGGAGCTATATTGGCTTGGAGAATAAAAAGGCAGAACATACCTGTGCAAAGATCCATGAGAAATTTATGGTTGTACACCGGGGAGTGGCGATTATGGAGGATTCAAATAGTGATGAGTATGCGGGGCTTATGATTGTTAATTTGGTGACGTTGGAGTGGGTCACGGGGATCGATGTAAGTGGGGGCGATGTGGTGTACAGCGTGCCGGAGCTGGTGTCTAGAATTGTTGGGGGAAAGTGAGTTCCCGGACATGTCCAAAACTTGGGCGATATATGCCACAGCTGACCTGAATTCATCCCAGCGGCGCCGGGGGTGCAACTTTCAACCCTCCCACGAACGGCTTCGTTGACAGTCCCCTCTATTCTGTCTTCAACGTTACCTCCACTTCCCCTTTGAACCTCAACGCCAGCACCACCACCATACCAACCTCATCCACCTCCTCCCCTTCCCCCGTCCCCAAAGTCGTTGGTGGCGTCCTCGGTGGCCTAGTATTGATAATCATAATCCTGTCCTGCATCCTCTTATTCCTCCGCCGCCACCGCAAACAACAGGAATAAGGAGTCCCACCGCCGGAGCTTCCTGCTATGCCCGGGGGAATGAGAGAGATGGCGGCTCGAGAGGCGCCTGCCATGGAGCTACCTGGTGGCCTTTGGACAGTGGAGCTACCTAGTGACTATGGACATAGGGAGGATGGGGAGTGTATGGGAAATGTGGAGAATAAAGTATCACTGTAGTTAAGGAGAGGAAAGCTTATAAGTCTTTAATCAGCATGGGATTTCGCGGTGGAGGGCTACAGCGGGATTTTCTTGGAGGAAAGGTGAAAACAAGATGGACGATCAAGGATGGTGTACAGAGTCAATCAATCCTGGAAGACATATCCCAAGGATATGCATTAATTTCAGCAAGGGATGTGTATCAGTAGTAATAATATCCCGGCATCCCGAAATGAAAATAATTATCACAGAAGGGGGGCATATTTATTAGATTAAAGGGATCAAAGGCCAAAGGGGAGGGGTTGAATTTCGAAGAAGCTCAATTACGATGTATACTGCGTTTATACCAGAATGCTCTTTTTTTACTTTTTTTTTGTCTAGGAGTAACAAAGTATGCGAATGCGCTAGCAACAAAGTAAATAAGCCACGGTAGTAGTTGACCACCGGATAGGCCATGGGTTGAAGTCGGGTGTGCTGGATGTGCGTTCCAACAACTTGTAGTTAGAGGTGATGAAGTAAAAGACCAACAAAAGCTAGATAAAGCGTCGGGAAATCGGATAATTGAGAAAATGACAGCATTCGCATTCGCTTATTCGCATTTCTCTTGCTTCCCATTGGCTGGTTAATATCCTTGTCACGGTATGTCTTATAAGTGACTCGCAACCTCATTGTATATAAAGACATCCCGCTCCCCTCTGTAATTAATTCTACAAGCAAGTCTTCAACCGCATCGTCCACTCCTACCGTCTAGTGAACTCTGCTACTGAGCGCTCATATCTGCATTAGTCTACTGCATTGCCCACTGAACTATTCCGCTGCCTACTAAGTATACCTACATACGTTGTTACAAGTACAGTCTCAATCCCAATGTCCCTGGAGGTTCTACCTATCCCATGTTGAGAACCGTACAAGGGGAAAGACACCAAACATATTATTAGACCCCTATGGCATGTGGGGCTAGTGGTGTATTTTGCTTTTTAAAATCAAACGTTCATGCGACTTTTGGCCATGATATGGATCCGATGGCTTAGCTGGACGAACCAAGCAGACCCCCGCCTTCCGTACAACAGGCTGCCAATTCAACCAAAGAAATGAATAAAGAAGGATAAGCATGTCAGGTAGCAAAGGACCAAAGCGAGTTATATCTAGTAACTTCATTTCCGAGTCCTAAGCAGAAAGGGGGTTCGGGGGGTGGATGGTAAAATACCCTAAGTCCCACGGCGGCAGGAAAGCGGGATTAACTACACTTGAAGATAACCAACTTCCTCCGAACATACCGATCCAGCACCTCGCCATGGAGATCTCTATACGCGAGTAATGAATTAAAAAAAAATAAAAAAAATACCGATCCAGTTCCACAATATCCTAATCCCGGAGCGATATCCATGTCAAGTTGACAATAGTCGGGGCAGGCATGTGGCATATGAATAGTCAGCTGGATATGGACACCTTGATCTGTTATAGATTTGCAATACCGTAGGTAGGTGGCCTTTGCCACCGAATTGTACTTTAGGCCCGCGAGATGCCAACATATATTTCGATTTGCACATATATTAACAGTCGGGATGAATAAGCATGGATTTGCACAGAGCTCGCGATGTTTTATTTTATTTTTATTTTTATTTTTATTCTCTTAAAACTCATACCTCGTGTTACAACCTTAAGCATTGCATGACAAGCCGCCCGGAAGCCTGGGTGGATTCAGAACAGGCAAGTCAATATGGCAGCTGGCTTGATTGTATAACAAAGGAGAAAAAACAATGTCAATGAAGGAAAAGGGGCCTTTAAGCCATACCATTCCCGAGGGGTACTACTCCAGAACAAGAAACTAAGCTAACCGAAAGTGAAGAATAGATACCTCTCCTCGAACATTCCTTCCTTCGATATTACTCAGTGGTTTGGGCAAACTCCCTACATTTCAGGTGTAAGGCCCTTTCTTCCCCTTGCAATCCTTTTGTATCTGATCTTCAATCTCAATATTATGACCTTATTCAAACCACATTGTGGTACCATGGCTCCTAATCTGACAAGCCGGGTATATATTACCTCGCCATGGGCCATCCTATATGTGAGTAATGAATTAAAAAAAAAGAAAAAAAAAGCCGGGTATAGATTGCATCTGCACATGGGTTATCATATGGGTATCTAGTTATAAGGGCTTTTAGACTTATACTATATGAACACCAACTTTATAATAAAACAATTATTGGTTAGAAATTAAGTTTCTAGTAGGAGAGATATATACCCACTTGAGACAGTTAATATTGCATAGTTTATGGATATGATTTAAGTCTAATACAGGATTATCCAGCTCTATAATAGGCTGGACTTGCAATAATACTGCCGTAAAGTTACTTAATAATAATTTGCCTGAGAAATTTAATTCACCAACTAAAAGCAACCAAGCCTTTTATTTATTTATTTATTTATTTTTTTTTAATTCATTACTCGCATAAGGCATGACCATGGCGAGGTTCCAGTTTTCCTCCACACTGCCCACGGAACCAACAGGCCACCCTAGAGTAATGAACTGCGTAACGATCGACACCCACGTGACGATCGACACGGGCTCCCTGCCACATACAGTAATATTCTAATATCTCCATCAATAGATGCAATATCGATGCAGTAAGAACAATGAATATGGGCTAAAAACACTCGAAAAAGTCAAATTTAACATCGGCAGCCCACTCCAATCTACTCTGAACCCTCTATAGCACCTGAACCCCCAATACCTCTTACGACCGCCCCTCTAGCATAATTACCCCTCCAAAACCCCCCATATTGCCGATGACAACCATTAATAGCAGCCATAGGTTCTCTATAGGTTTACTCTATAAGCTTCAGTATAGACTCAAGTTGCTCACTGTATATAGAACTACACATACTGCAAACTGGGAGAAATGTTATAACTTATGCAAACAAGCCTCCTCGGTATCGAATTTCAGCTATTTTGAGCCATTCAATTAAGCTATATTTGTGGTACTGCAATCCTAATATCTTAAGGTGCCCCTCAATGCAATATTTTAAGCCTAGCATGTTCCGTATCCTTAGCATCATACAAATCTCTAACATACCTCCATACATCTCGATATGCAACCTATTAGTCTTAATGGACCCAGCAATCATACTACTAAGCCTCTCGGATTTAATACAGGCTTAGCCGAGACTTATGAAGGCTCTTGATCTACTCCTTCGACTGGGGCTTCACCTCTGGGCCATTATTAAGTATTTTGAGGGTTTGGGTAAATTTTACAACCTCCGCTAGATATCTTAATAATTTAGAGGAACTTGTGATCTGTGTAGATTCTTTGTGAGTAGGAGGATGCAGGAGTATTCACGACAACCTGAAGGAAAACTAAGAGGCTTAAGCAGGTTAAGAGAGAGAGGTTGAGAGATTGAGGGTAGCTAATATGCGTTGGGTGGAGGGGGGTCTAAGTACTACTATGGTCAGAAGTACCAGTACTATAGACTTGCACCAGCAGAGAAGCAGGGCCAGCTCCAACACCAGCACTGAATACAGGCATGTAGTGAAGGCGTCTACCTCGCGCTTGGGCGAATATGGCTCAATTGAAGCTCGTGAAATTGCTGAGTCTTAATCCTAGAGCTGATATAATGTCAAACCCTGAAAAAACTTAACAATGGAACAGAGGTAAAGCCCCACTTGTAGAAGTAGATCAAGAGCCTTCACAAGTCTCGGCTAAGCCAGTATTAAATCCGAGAGGCTTAATAGTATGATTGCTAGGACCGTTAAGGCGAATAGGTTGCATATCGAGATATATGGAGGTTTGTCAGAGATTTGCATGATGCCAGGGATAGGGAACATGCTGGGCTTAAAATATTGCATAAAGGGGTACCTTAAGATATTAGGATTGCAGTACCATAAATATAGCTTAATTAAATCACTCGAAATAGCTGAAATTCGATACCGAGGAGGCTTGTTTGCATAAGTTATAACATTTCTCCCAGTTTGCAGTGTGTATAGTTCTATATACAGTAGGCAACTTGAGTCTATACTAATGAAGCTTAATAGAGTAAATCTATAGGGAACCTATGGCTGCTATTAATGGTTGACATCGGCAACATGGGGGGTTTTGGAGGGGTAGAATCCGGCACTGGGTTTCCGCTCAGGCCTTTTTTTGCTTTTTTTGCGGCTGATAGCACATCAAATATGGAAGCGGGCAAGTATTCGTGCAATGAAAATGAACAGTCCTCTTCATAGTACTCATACCCAATCCTCCAGACCATATAAAAGCGCTATATACAATGTAAGTGTCATATGTGCGAGTATAGGGATAAGGTACTAACAGCATTGGTGGTATATAGATGGGGCGCGTTACAGTTAGAGAAGAAGCTGCAAAGGCTCGAGCAAAGCGTGAAGACACTATACAGAAGGCGCTGAATGCAATCCACACTGGTACTATGTCGCTCCGAGATGCTGAAAGTGCATTCATGATACCATACTCAACATTACGCGGAAGACAAAAGGGTGTAAAACCTCATTTTGTAGCTCTCTCCAAACAACAGCTATTGACACCTACAGATGAAAAATCTGTAGTACGGTGGATCCAGAATTTGGAGAACTGCGGTTTTCCACCACATATAGAGCATATTAGACAAGCAGCAGAATTAATTATTAAAGCTGCTGTTGGAGAAAACTGGATTACACGGTTTCTGAATCGACATCCGAAGCTAGCAACAAAATAAACTAGCCCTCTAGAGTGGAGCAGAGTGGAGGCGGAGAATCCACGTATTGTTCGAGATCACTTTGCTAAGGTTAAACGAATCATGATATCCAAAGGGATTCAGCAAGAGAATACATATAATATGGATGAAAAGGGGTTTTTTATGGGATTAGCAGAACGTTTTAAAGTAATATGTACTTATCAAGGACGTAGGTTTAAAATGATAGATGATGGAAATCGGGAGCTACTTACTATAATTGAGTGTGTATCTGCAGATGGATGGGTGGATGATTATGTTCGACGTTGAGTTTATGGTATTCACAAAGGCAATTTTCTTCCAATATATCTGCAAGCACGACAAGCTACTTATTTGCAGTTATCTATTATGAAGGCCTTTGAGACTTGCGGGCTATATCCCTTTAATCCTCGAGTTGTTCTGAATAAACTTCAGACTATACAACAAATACACCGTACAGAAATTTCTTCTGCAGCTATTACAGCTAATCTACCACCTCCGACACCAAAGAACTCTAGTCAAATAACTCATTTAGTTCGCCAACAAAAGCTTCTGCTAGCACAGGAAACTAATTCAGAAGCTCGTGAGCATATTTTAGAGAATTTGGTGGATCAGCTATCATGATTTGGGATTGCTCGGGAGCGAGATCAACAGTTTGTTGAACAAACATTTGAGCAGTGGCAGGCAGCCAATTCAAAAAATACGGGGCATGATGGGAGGCAAGAAAGAGTTGAAGTTAGGATGTGTACTTGATGGTCAGGCAATTGCAAGTCTTTATCAAGCACGAAAGGAGGCGGATTTGGAAAAGGCTGCGAAAAAGGCTGCCCAGGAGGCTGCTAAACACCAGCGTGCACAGACATCAAAATTACGCAAGAGTGCAGCTAAGACATCCCATCAGAGACATCCTACCAAACGCTCCCAGACCAAACCCCAAAAAGCAGCCAGTCCAATCGACATTCCCAGTGACTCCTCTAGCTACTATGAGATCGAGAATGAGTCTGACGATTGTGCAGAATCACTTATCCTCACCATGCCAGCACCCCCCCCTCCCCCCCATATACCTACCCCTGGTCCCTCAACCAAACCTAGGACACCCCGCATCCAACGCCAGCTCTCTGGCATGCCTCCACCGTCTATTGGTGGCGTCAGGCGGTCTCTTATGTTCCGTAAATAGCATCTGCCCTTATTTTATGTACGTTATTTGAAATATATGCAAGTGAGCGGAAACCCGGTGTTGAGCGGAAACCCGGTGGTGGATTCTAATTATGCTAGAGGGGCGGTCGTAAGAGGTATTGGGGGTTCAGGTGCTATAGAGGGTTCAGAGTAGATTGGAGTGGGCTGCCGATATCATCACACCGGCAGGCATCCGACAGGGCATAAAATAGGCAGGGCGGATGACCCGTGGTGCGGGCTGTGTGAAGAGGGGGTGGCTCAGAACACTGCACACCTGTTGAGCTGCCCTGGAGTGGCGGATGGGAAGGGCGGAAGTGGGAGCAGATCTGGGGGGACCCGGAGTGGTGTGAGAAACTGGCGGGAGCGGTCAGGGGGTGATTGGGACGACTCTGTTTTTGTTTTTGCGTTCTATTGAGGTGCGAATAGTTTCCACGGGGGGTATCTAGTCACGTGTATGTAGATACAGGGGCAGGGAGCGGCCCAGTGGTAGGACAATCCCGTCAGGCTTAACCTGAGGGAATGCGCTGCCTCGTCATAAGCGAGAGCTTCAATACGAGTACTGATTTACCAAAAAAAAAAAAAAAAAAAAAGCTTTTCGCAACTGTAGTAGAATATAGATATTCGCTGAGCTATGATAAAAAGAACTGGATACGAAGCTGCGAACTTTACATAAGCGAAAAGTAGCCAAAGCAACATTCCATTACCTTCTATCGATTCTTCGAACTCTTCCGTCAGTCCTATCGTTGACCGACCTGCAGAATCTCCCATACTAGACGGCTTAATGTTCCTTCAACCTGCATGACCAGCTCCAGAATTACCGCATTCAAACAATACATTGGGGCTTAGGGCGTTTTCTTCTATTCTAGGCTAACCCACACTCTGTAGGCGACGGGCAGTAGAGAGAGCCATTGACCTCGCTATACTTTGCTTGACAAATGCATGGGCCAAATATTTTACATTCGGAGGCTTTCTTCGGGTAGTCACAGCTATATAGGACCACCTGTTAGACTCGTGCATCTATAAGCACACGGCTCGGTAGAAGGTTACAAATAGTATATCGAGCATGATCGATACATAATGTCTCGGGAAATGTCAGGTCGGAAGATTCACTTACACGCAACGTGCTGCTTTTGCACAGTGGATACCATGGTAACCCGGCGGACACCAATCAGCAGCTTTCTGGTGATCGAGGTGGAACTTGATATCAACACCAGGTCCACCGTCCTTCCAGCAAGCGGCACAATAACCTGAGCATTTTATCCCCGCCACCATGGTAATACACCTGGCGGTGAGCACAAGGAAGATTCCAAGATACATATTCATTCTACTGCGAAAATGAGCTTCAGTTAGCGATGATAATCAAGGGGTTAGCGGTTTCTCACATAGTACAGCTCTTGGTTTGTTGGAAGGTGGGAATCGGCAAAGTTGGACAGTGAAATAAACACTTTAGTCTACTGGTGGTAAACAATATAGGCGCTTTTTATAAGGGCCTTCTCTGGAGAAGTGTGGAAATTAGTTAATATATATGTTCTGGTACGTTGCGGAATTCGGTCCATTCCGGAATGGACCGGTCTTTTCCGGAATTGACTAGTCCATTCCGGAACGGACGCCCATACCGGAATGGACTGGTCCGTTGCGGAATTGCAGGGCCGTTCCGGAATGGCATATATGTGCCTACTAGGCAATGTACAAAGGCAAATTGAGTGGAAACTGAGTCTGTTATTTTATACATAATTAAAGCTTAAAGTCCACCTAATGAATTATACCTTCGCCTTACCCCAAACCTCCACCTATTCAATCATACCTCCGCTTGCTCCAAAACCCCGTATATCTAAACCTCCCCTTATTGAATTATACGTGCCCCAAACCTCCGCTTGCCCCAAGTCTCTGCTTGCCCCAAACCTCCGCTTGCCCTAAACCTCCACTTGCTCTAAAACTCCGCATATCCAAACCTCCCCCTATTCAATTATACTTTCACTTGCCCCAAACCTCCATCTATTCAATTATACCTCCATATGCTTAAACTTCCACTTGTTCAATTAATCCATTGCTCAATACTTAGGCCGAATTAGAACATGAATGATGCCTTAAGCCAGTATGACAATGAGCAGTACATAAATGCCCTTCCTTTTTGCATTGGCAGTGACGGTCTGCACATTGGCCCTTGCATTTGCAGCAAACTACAGATCTAGTAGACCCAAGGTGTGCAACTTCATGACGAGACTTTGGCTTTTGCATTTGCCAGGTTGTAGGCCTGGGCACGAGCCGGCTCGCGAGAATTGCAAGATAACTACATACGCTACATTATTATGTAGGCCATGGAAAATAAGAAAGACGCAGAAATATGAAAGATACCGATACCATACTGCACGGGCTACCGGATCATCACGGGCAACCGGATCAAATGGCGATTTGGTGGTTTGAGTGCAATCTCCAACCAAATAGGCTCAAATTTTGGGAATGTCTTGTATATATATAGTAGTTTCTTGGATAAATCACACAAGGGCGCATGCATATTACTGCTCAAAATATATGGGAAAAATACGTGATTGCACAGAATAGGGTTGGCCGTAGGATCTGTTAATAGAAAGGGGATATGGGGAGTTTGATTAGCAGGAATTATTGCTTCCACTTTATAGTTGAGGTCTACACAAACTAGGGATGACCAATCTCTATGAAACTTTTCTCATCCCCCTGGGTCAGTTGAGGAGGGATGCCGGTGAGCAATTTCTTAGAGTATCTCAACCAAATCAGGCCGATGTCAAGAGCCCGATGGGTCCAAATGATGTATACAGGTAGGGAGGCCATCTAGAAACTCTAGTCATGGTATCTGACCAGACCCGAGTCAGGTCGTTCGGTGGGGGCCCACTCTGGATTGGGGCAAGAGTTAAGCTAAGTGTACCAAAAGAAGGTGGTTGTCAAGTGTTCGATGGCTCCAAAGAATTACCACAAGGAGGGCAATCCCTTGAACTTATTACAAGGCTGATTTACCCTAAATTGAGGTGGCTTGGCGTAGTAGCCTTATTAGGCAGAAATGACAAATCTTGGGATATGTCAACCAAGAAAAGGTTAACTGGTGGCTTCCGTTACCCAAAACATTCTGCTTTCTGTGTAGATTCTTGTGAGCTATTGGGCCCTTGACCTCGGCCTGGTTTGGTTGAGATATTCCAAGAAATTGCTCACTGGCATCCCTCCTCAACTGACCCAGGGGGATGAGAAAAGTTTCGTAGAGATTGGTCATCCCTAGTTTGTGTAGACCTCAACTATAAAGTGGAAGCAATAATTCCTGCCAATCAACCCCCCCATATCCCCTTTCTATTAACAGATCCTACGGCCAACCCTATTCTGTGCAATCACGTATTTTTCCCATATATTTTGAGCAGTAATATGCATGCGCCCTTGTGTGATTTATCCAAGAAACTACTATATATATACAAGACATTCCCAAAATTTGAGCCTATTTGGTTGGAGACTGCACTCAAACCACCAAATCGCCATTTGATCCGGTTGCCCGTGATGATCCGGTAGCCCGTGCAGTATGGTATAAACACACATGGAAATAGGAAAGAATCATTTGTACCCTTATCACCCAGCGAAATCAGACGATACATAGGACTGCAATATTGTAGTAACCGAGCAATTTGTAGGTTTCAACCATCGCGTTAATTGGTGTTTCTCTTCTTGTGTTGGTAGGCGTGGTCGGTAATGTCGGCGATTGCACTTGTAAATACTTTCCATGATAAATGTGGCGACGCGATGGCTCATCCTGAATAGATTCCCAATTAATAAATAGCCTACAACGGTAGAGAAGAGATAATGCAGAGATAGTTGTTAAACCGACATGTGGTGACGCAATGGCTCATCTTGAATAGATTCCCAATTATAATAGCCTACAACTGTAGAGAAGAGATAATGCAGAGATAGTTGTTAAACTGACATGTGGTGACGCGATGGCTCATCTTGAATAGATTCCCAATTAATAATAGCCTACAACTGTAGAGAAGAGATAATGTAGAGATAATTGTTAAACCGACAAGATCTAGGGCGAGATACTGTATAACTGTAGTTCTCAGGAGGTGTAGTGGACTCCGGCGGAGGTGTCATTGAGGTGAAAAAAAAAACAGAGTAAGGGTGGGACTGCAACATATTTTGAAGATTTCCACTCCTCGGGTACCTTCGGTATTTCGCGGTTGCAACGACCTCCGGGCTCGAGCCCGGGCTCGAGACTTTCCCGCCCCTGGCTCGAGCCGGCTCGGCTCGTGCCCAGGCCTACCAGGTTGATGGGATAGACTCAAGGTAATTTGGTCTAATACTAGAAGGAAGCCACTCCAATTCTCTAGTAGTATAGTATTAATCTAATAACCCATACTCATAATATAACTGATGTCGGTTAGAATAAGGCTTGTAGACAACTCTACCGAAAATTTGGCGATGGTCAGTTGAAGCTCGATCAATATTAGGGATATGTAAGCTAACAAGATCACTCATTGTAAAGGTATCTATTTTGTACTGTTGAAGATATCGATTTGCCATTTGCTTGCAAGCTATTGTAGTACGTTTGCGAACTTTTGCTAGTATAATATTGGTACTAGGAAGTTGAATTAGAGTAGATTGAGGTTTATCTTGATTATCTTCCTTATCACTCTCTTGCTCATCATTACTATGACGAATGCCTCAATTGCACTGCGAGATGGAGCGGAACCTAGGGGGTGAATTGATCCAGATCAATATCACTATTATCTTCTACCACTGACATTGTAGTAAGAGCGGAAATGTCACAGTATGCTGGTAATATTGCGGTGTGCAGAGTATGTTGCGTTAAGGAGTATGTTGCGTTGAGGAGTATGTTGCGTTGAGGAGTATGTTGCGTTGAGGAGTATGTTGCATTAAAGATGTTGCGAAGAAAATTTTCACTAAGTAAAGGTTTCCAGTCCATTCCGGTATAGACCGGTCCATTCCGGAATGGACCGAATTCCGCAACGGACCAGAACATATATATGCGAAATTCGCATTTCTGACATTAGGTTTTTAGGTTTCGGACTGATCTTGATTCCTGGTTACCCACCAGAATATTCCCCGCGTGCGTATGTCACTAATCATTTTCTGGTAAGTTAATGAGCGCAGGTGCTGGAAGGAATAGGGACAGTGGTGGTGTGGACTGTCAGGCCCTCGTCATGGACTCATGGCCTTACACCTATGACGAGAACAGACTTCAAAATGCCGAAAACAAAATATCTATACACATTAAATATCCATGGTACTCGCGTAGAGTAATTTCTCGGGCGTGTAATGGCCTTTGACCAACTGAATGCGTAAGATATAAAATTTGCGAGTATTATGACGTTCTCGAACATGCTACGTTTGAAATCACAATGGTTGGCCAATACTTGTCAAATTAGCGGATATCAATAGGCATATGTACACGGAACCGGGGTTAAATGCGCTTGACGTGGGACCAAAAAATGTGCACGATTAGGCATAGTATGCGAATACGAAGGATACGTTGAGGCCTTATATATGTTCTGGCCCATTCACCAATCAAATATAAGCGATTCTGCAGAATTTTTGCATGAACTGACGGTAGGCATGGCGCAGTGGTAAGTTCTTTACTTTACGGTCATGGTTACTTATTGAGGGCCCAAGTTCGAATCCCAGTGGAGGCAAAAAGTTAATTGCCTTAATATCATTGGAAAGAATGAGGGAGCAGGGTTGTCGGGTATCCATTCCTTAATGCTCCAGTTCACTATATCTCCACCAAACCACAAGTCTACAACGAGGGTGACCTAAGAAGTAGTGTGATGGCGCTCGGAATATAGTGGACTGGGGCAACTCGTTTTGCCTTTTAAAATAGAAGTTATTTTTCTGATTTTTTCTATTAAAATTAAATACCAGCAACTATAGTCAGTATTATGCTGCACACCTACTGAGCTGTCCTGGGATTTTTTTTTTTTTTTTTTTTGAAGTCTGTACGTCCATCTCAGCCTAAGGCTATGAGACGGTTTTGTTCTCGTGCTTTAAAGGCCGGGTACTCTCACGGAACAACGAGTTGCCTGAACGCCCTGCCTCCCGAGCCAAAGAAATCGATATCAGAAAAATGACCCCTTCCTCCGCCACCACGCTCCTGACAGCCCTTCCCCTAGCTGTCCTGGGGTAGCGGATAGTAAAGGACAAGAATGGGAGCAGATATGGGAGGACCCGGAGTGGTGTGAGAAGCTGGCGGAGGCAGTCAGGAGGTGATTGGGGCGGTGATAGCGGGGTTGTGGTAGCTAGATTTTGGGGGGTATCTGGTCATGTACGTAGATATGGGGTAGGGAGCGGCCCAGTGGTTGAATAATCCCGCCAGGCTTAACTTGGGGATGCGCTGCCTCGCCATAAGGGAGATGCTTCAATGTGAATACTGATTTACCAAAAAAAAAAAAATGGCAGGCTTATATGAGCTTTTGGTAATCAACGTATGCGATCTATTAGGAGTGGGCTTATATGAATTGCTCGGAAGCAGCTTATATGAGCTATTAGAATAGGCTTATATGAATTGCTCGGAAGCAGCTTATATGAGCTATTAGAATAGGCTTATATGAATTGCTCGGAAGTAGCTTATACGAGCTATTAGGAATGAGCTTATATGAATTGCTCGGAATTAGCTAAATTGCTTGGAAGCAGGCATTGGAATAGGCTTATATGAATTGTTCAGAAGCAGCTTAGATTAGCCATTCGAACAGGCTTATATAAATTCCTCGGAAGCAGCTTATATGAGCTATTGGAACAGGCTTTTATGAATTTCTCGGAATCAGCTGAATTGCTCGAAAGTAGCTTATATGAGCTATTGGAACAGGCTTTCATGAATTGCTGGGAAGCAGCTGAATTGCTCGGAAGCTTGAACTTGATTGATAAACAGGCAGCTATACCTTTCGGCAATCATGACAATTGGTGAACAGGATAGGCATACCAGTCAGCAATCATAACAATTGGTGAACAGTATCCGAGACGACATCTAATCCAGATGGCATTTAATTTAGCTAAGTGAATAAAAAAAAATAAGCACCCGGGTACGAGGCTAATTCTTACCCGTATCGTAGTCTCATGCCACCCGTATCGCTTTTCTGCAATTTCGCAAGTGCCCGCCACACTAACTTCAGATTAGCTACTGTTATCTGATTCGTGGTGTGGCTGGAGGCCAAGGGACGATGCCACAGGGAACGAATTTTTTAAAAATAGTAGCTACTGTAAGTATTATATATCGCTCGTCTTTGAACGTCAACATGATTCTCTCAGGAGTTAAAATTATTTGCAGGGAGCTGCTCCATACTCAGCCATTTCAACTCCCGAAAATTCATATCTCTAGCCCGACCTGCAGTACCAAAATACGCCACAATCATCCGCACCACCACCCAACCATGTTTTTAGCCGCTTGAAAGATAGTCCCTGTCACCTGAAGGACCATTAGATCTCTCATTGTTCGACACTTTACAGGTGTACACAGTTAGCAGTACAGATGTTTGCTTACCTGGAGACTGTATTCACGTATAATCAGATCTGACGTTTTCAGGAATTTCAGCAAAATAATCCATTTGTCAGGATGATTTCATTCATTGCATCAATGCAAATCGTCGTCTGAGGATAAACATCTGTTATTAAAACAGGAAATGCAGTAGCCAAATCTGTGAAGGAAAATCTAAATACTACCCTTAAGGTTGTGTACACGAGTAATGAGCTAATTGTATTTCTACTGTAGTTTTAGATCTCAACTCATCAAAAACGACAACCCCATATATTCTTTCGAGGGAAAGAATTCGGAAGTGGAAAGCTAGAAGTGGCTACCATTGAATATCTCGAAAGAAGGTAGTTCAGTACTGGGCGATAGATCCCCCCTCCAAGACCATAAAAGACTTTCGCAATTGCAAGCAAGTGAAGCCTCGATCTCTAAGACAGAACAAGATCCCTTGAACACTAGTCTGGTTGGCACAACACTACGAGGGTGTTGTGCCAAGCAGACTACTTGAACACTTGTCAATCTATTCCCCACATAGGAAATAGGTACTAATACTTAACCGAATCCCATAAATTGGTAAAATCCGACCGTTTCCGTTTCAGAAGGATTAACATCAAAAACTAGAACTCAGTTCAGATGTGCTATCTTCTCATGATGTCCGAAAAGCAAAGTGAACTCATAGCACCTTCATTTACCAACAGGATTGTTGGTGTTCTGTCCCATAGAGCGGTGCGTCCCGCCCACGTGTGGGACGTCCCATACACCTGTGGGACGCTATAGCTGGGTGGGACGACCCACCCAGCTTTGGCACTAGTGACCGGCCCATCCAGCTGTGGAATAATTTTCTAGCATAATTATTGCATACAGAACTATCTATCTATGTAAGCGAAGCGAAATAACCGAGCGAAACAACCAAGCGAGCGAAACAACTAAGCGAGCGAAATAACCAAGCAAAATAACCAAGCGAAATAACCAGACGTATATACATAAAATACAAATAAAACAAGCAGCAGTATGATCTAAAAAAAAAAAAGATAAATAAAAGAACAGAAATCAAGTCCTCCGTACTACTATACTATCCATTAAATTATCCCCGCTGGCAGAAGCTGAATCAGAGACCGAAGCAGTAAGACGGGAGGAATGACGAGTCATGTTCGAGGTAGAGCCTGAAGGTGCAAGTGTAGTGCGTGAGACTACGGTGCGAGTATTACGCTCCTCGGGGGCAGCGAGGTTTAGACATGCCCCAGCCTGATCACTCAAGCGGTCCTTGCCCCGGTGGCAATAGTTAGTGCATCTAGAGCCGGATTTGAAGCACTTGCACCGTTTTGTTTGACAGGTAGAGCTGTTGCTGCAAGCACAGTATAGAAGCACCTCCGTTGCTTGAGAGGCTAGAGCAGCAGCGCGGCGGAGGGTGATTACCGATGAATTACTTGTGAGATCCAAAGTTGTAGCTAGAGAAAGCATGAGTAGAAGAATATCAAGCTGATATTAGGAGTAAGGCACTTACCCACAAGCTTAGGAACCCGGTTGAGTTCGCCAGTTGGATATAATCGATCCAAGATACCATGCTCTGTCTGTAGTTGATATCTACCAGAGTGTAGCTGGCCTATAACTCGAGCATACAGTCTAGGATGGTCTAGAGTACCCCGGTCTTCCGTAGGAATGCGCAGTGAAACAACTGTATTGGGCTCAAAGGACTCAATGACATATCTTTTATTATAATGATTGGCCATTTGATCCTGAGTCTTTTGGGCAATGGACAGTATCGATTCCTCTGCTTCCGTAAGTAGAATAGCAGGAAGCACAGCAGTAGCCTCCAACAATACTGGATCAATTGGAATTAAGCAGCTCTGGGGGAGGTTTGCTGTGCTCGGGGGTACTGTGCTCGGGGGTGCTGTACTCGGGGGTGCTGTGCTCGGGGGTGCTGTGTTCGGGGGTTCGGTGCTCGGGGGTGTGCTCGGGGGTGCTGTTCTCGGGAGTTCTGTGCTCGGGGGTTCTGTGCTCGGGAGTGCTGTGCTCGAGGGTGCTGTGCTTGGGAGTGATAGCTAGAAAAAATATCAGTAAAATCTCTAGTATACACGGTATCAAATCTCGGCTCCTACTTGAAAAGCCTCATTGAAAACCTCATCCTCAATATCATCCAGCTGTGCATCAGGATCCACTGTAACTCGGTCCTCCCATCGAGGTTTCCGGTTTTAAAATATCTCATAGGGCATTTTGCCACCTAACGATGAGTGGCCTTGTCTGTTCATACCAAGAGCGATATCTGGCAGTGCATCACTCCAGCCTTGGCCATCGTGGTCTGCAAGCCAACAACGTAACTTGGTCTTCATCACTCCATTTGCCTGTTCAACCAGCCCCTGTGTCTGTGGATGTCTTGGCCTGCCATTGATTATTTTGACCCCATATTTCCTCAATAAATCTAAGAGAATGCTCTTGAACTCAGCTCGATTATTATACTGCAGAATATAAGGAACTCCAACGATCCCTATCCATTGAGCAACACACTTAGTAACTCCAGCTGCTGTTTTATCGAGAAGAGGATAAAGAAAGCTGTATTTGGAAAAGTGGTCTTTGATGTGTAATATCCAATGGTTCCCATTATGAGGCGTGGCTCTCATATCGACTAGGTCGATCTGAACTCGCTCTAATGTATAATGTGATTCGATAGGCTCTAAGGAGCCCGGAAATTCGAAGGCCGACTCCGAATACATGTAGTGCAGTATTTTAGTAGCCAAAAAACCTCTTGCCTAGAGATTCCATAAAATTTATCCTGAACAAGCTGGAAGGTTTTTTTGATCCCTGGATGATGACAACAGAGATAGCAGTCCAAAATTGATTGATATACTTCTTCTAGTCTAACAGTCAAGTGCATCACCTCTGGAATTTGACCATTTCTGCCTCTCATGTTTATCTGTCATAGACTCAGGAGCTTTGGTATTGGGATCTGGGGAGGTCAGAATAGATATATAATCATCATATTTGTTGCTAGAGAAACGAGCATGGTTGAGGTTTTCATCAGACTGCATCCAGGCAAGGAATACTTCCTCGGTACTATCAGGAAAAATAGCGGTAGACATAACAGGTAGGTAGAGGTGAGACAGACTAGGGATCTGAGTAAAGAAGTTGTCGATATCTAGACTTCTTATAAAGCTTTCCTTAGTAGAGGCAATACGCATGTTTAGGGAATGCGCTAGACGCCCTAGCCAGCCATGCGCATAATTGGGGAATGTGCTGGACGCCCTAGCCAGCCATACGCATAATTGGGGAATGCGCTGGATGCCCTAGCCAGCCATACGTGTAATCGGAGAATGTGCTGGACACTCTAGCCAGTATTACGTATAATTAGGGAATGTGTTGGACGCCCTAGCCAGCCATGCACTGGAGAATACGCTGGACGCCCTAGCCAGCCATACGCATAATTGGAGAATGCGCTGGATGCCCTAGCCAGCCATACGCATAATTGGGGAATGCGCTGGATGCCCTAGCCAGCCATACGCATAATCGGAGAATGTGCTGGACACCTTAGCCAGCATTACGTATAATTGGGGAATGCGTTGGATGCCCTAGCCAGCATTACGTATAATTGGGGAATACGTTGGACGCCCTAGCCAGCAATATGCATAATTGGGGGATGCGCTGGATGCCCTAGCCAGCATTACGTATAATTGGGGAATGCACTAGACGCCCTCGCCAGCAATATGCCTAATGAAGGAATAAGCTGGATGCCCTAGCCAGCAATTCATGTTCTGACACTAATGTTACAGATATGTTTAATGTGTGACGTATATTGCATACAAAACAATGACTGCACTAACAAATAAACAAACAAAAAATATGAGTATTACCATACCAGCTAGCAAAGCAAAAATATTAACAAAGAGCAAAATTAAATAAATATAAAACATGCTTCAGCATCTGCGCGGAGGCATGGCAAGGCAATTGGAGGCAAGGCAAGGCAAGGCAATATTGCTGGAGGCAAGGCACTGGCTCCCTCTCTCCTTCCTTCCCCCGCTCGTTCATACTGCCCTTCCCTCCCCCGCTGGCTAGTGCTGCCCCCCTCCCCTTGTCCACTGGTTCATGCCCCCCCTCCTTCCCCCACTCGTTCATGCTGCCCTTCCCTCCCCCGCTGGCTAGTGCTGCCCCCCCCCCCTTCCCCACTGGTTCATTCCTTCCCCCGCTAGTACATGCTGCCCTTCCCTCGCCCGCTGGCTAGTACTGCTCCCCTCTCCTCCCCCACTGGTTCGTGCTGCCCCCCCCACTGATTCATGCTGCCCCAACCACAAGACTCCCGTCTTTCAGAATTCAGGGTAAATACGACGGCGAGTTCAGGGTAAATGCCACAGTGGGTGATATCAAAAAATAAAGCGGCCATATGGGTAGGTGGTGGCACGTCAAGCTGGGAATGGGCTAATATTGGATAAATTGCAGGCTGAGTAGCGAGCTGGTGAAGGAGTGAATTGCAGGCTGAATAAGCAGCTGGCGAAGGGGTGAATTGCAGGCTGAATAAACAGCTGGCGAAGGGGTGAATTGTAAGCAGCTGGCGAAGGGGTGAATTGCAGGCTGAATAAACAGCTGGCGAAGGGGTGAATTGCAGGTTGAATAAACAGCTAGCGAAGGGGTGAATTGCAGGCTGAATAAACAGCTGGCGAAGGGGTGAATTGCATGCTGAATAAGCAGCTGGCGAAGGGGTGAATTGCAGGCTGAATAAGCAGCTGGCGAAGGGGTGAATTGCATGCTGAATAAATAGCTGGCGAAGGGGTGAATTGTAGGCTGAATAAACAGCTGGCGAAGGGGTGAATTGTAGGCTGAATAAACAGCTGGCGAAGGGGTGAATTGCAGAGCGAAGGGGTGAATTAGGCTGGCGGGGACAGCAGAATTGGGAGGAGGAGTTTAGTAAGCTGCAATATCAGGCTTTGAGGAAATGTACGGGAACGGTTAGGGGGGCCAGGAGGGAAACAGTCTCCAAGATAGCTGGGGTGGAGTCCCCTCGCATGGCCCTGGACGCGTGTCAGGGGAGGATGATTGCGAGGGTTTTAGGAGACCCCGATTCGCTTGGGGATTTGCTTCCTGCTGAAGGGCGTGGGGAAGGGAACTCCTTGGCGGAGGTGTTGATATCACGAGCGGTTGCGACGGCGGAAGGGGAGGAGTGGTCTTTGTCGTTCGGGGAGCGCACTCCCGTGTCCCCGGTTTCTGTGGTAGATCTGGGCATGGGTAGCCAGGGGGACAAGGAAAGCTGGGAGGATGCGATCAGGTTCCGGAGTGTAGGCAGGGATGTGTGGTTCTCAGACGGGAGCAAGGGTGAGGATGGGGGTGTGGGTAGTGGTAGTTATAACGGAGAAATTGAAGAAGTGAGGGGATTAGGCCGAGTGGCAACGGTGTGGGACGGCGAGATTGCGGGCATTCGGGGAGCCTTGGACGGAGCCCGTAGGGACAGGGAGGTGCTGATCCTCACTGACTCTCAGGCGGCTATTAAGTCCATAGTAAAAGCGGGGAGGCGGGGCAAGGCACGGTCGGCTGACATGGCCCGAGTTATGCATCAGTTGGCCGGGTCTGAATCAAGGACACATTTTGGTTGGGTCAAGGCCCACGTGGGCATTCAGGGAAATGAGAAGGCAGATGAACTGGCGAAGGCGGGGGCGGGGATGAGGGGGGTAAATGTGATAACGGAAGGAGGTGTAAGGCAGTGGTACAAGAGGAAATGCAGAGAAGAAAGGCGAGTGGTGGGTTTTGGAGTAGGAAGAGTTGTTCGTTGGAACAGGAAGGCGGTGGTCAATTACTCCCGGTGCCGTACTGGAAAGGGCGACCTTGCTGTATGGCAACGGAAGTTGGGAGTGGGAGACCCAGATGCGACGTGTCGGAGCTGCGGGAAATACGAGGAGTCCGGGGATCACGTCGCTTTCGTGTGTGGTGAAGGTGAATGGTTAGGAAGGAGATTTGGATCGTGGGACGAAGTGGATCGTTTGCGTGAAGTGGTGAGAAAGGAAGTGGTCGATGGGAAGGAATTTGTCATCGACCTGGCGGAGACCTTTTTCTCCCGCCTGCGACCATGCTGATCGCAGTGCTGGAGTACAAGGAGGGGTGGCGTTAGTGTGGTGAAGTTATCCTGTTGAGTTAGGGTAGTGGGGGAGGGTTTTTTGTGATTAGTTAGTTTTTGCCCAGGGAACAAGGGGCATAGGGCATTAGGCCCACTTGAACCTCGCCATGGTTACCCCGTATGCGAGTATTGAATTAAAAAAGAAAAAAAAAAATTTAGAGACTGCTCTTGACAACCGCTCCATACGTGGTAAGGAACGAAAATCATGCTAAGTAAGGATGAATAATTGGCAACAAAGTTGCCAATTTTTAAATTGGTTACGAAGTTGACATTATTTTGAGTAAGGGTACATAGACATTTTGCGTCTTGGCAGTCACCTGATGGCAGTCCCGTGATCATTAAGCTTACTAAGAATAGGGCTATTAGCAACAATCCATTCCGTAGAACAATAGCGCCTGTCATCAGCAACCATCCGCTATAATGAATCCCATCGCCTGTTCCCGATGCCTACGCCGGTACGATCCCGATCACTGGACAAGTATAAGGGTCGAAGTATGACCTGTAATAGTTGTCACTCGAAGTGTATTGTCAAACTGACAGTGAGTAGCCATTCAAATAGTAATCATAGACTAATAGTGAGCTATACAGGTCAAGCGTGAAGAGCAACTAGAGCAATTGCGTGTAGGAGAAACCAATCGTTAAGATAGTGGGAATGTCTATCTAACATTTCCTGTTAATCTCCAGCGGCCTCTATCCCCTTTTTTTTTTTTGGTAAATCAGTACTCGCATTGAAGCATCTCGCTTATGGCGAGGCAGCGCATCCCCAGGTTAAGCCTGACGGGATTATCCAACCACTGGGCCGTTCCCTGCCCCGTATCTACGTACACGACCAGATACCCCCCAAATCTAATCACCATAGCCACGTCCTGCAACCCCCAACCGATAACATATGAAATCACCCCCTGACTGCCTCTGCCAGCTTCTCACACCACTACGGATCCTCCCATATCTGCTCCCACTCCCGCCCTTTACCATTCGCTATCCCAGGACAGCTCAGCAGGTGTACGGCATTCTGTGCTACCCCCTCCTCGCACAATCCGCACAGCGGATCTTCCACCCTGCCCACTTTATGCAGCCACCAGCGCTGCGGTCCGCGGTCAGTAACTATGTACGTCAACCCCCGCAGAGCCTCCCTGCTCCACTTAGTCTGCCTGGAGGGTCATCCCATGGTGAAGGCCTCTCGGATGCCTGCCGGTGTGATAACGTCAGGTCGTAGCATCCTACTGCCTACCTACGCCACCTCCTTCGCCTTCCTGTCTTCCCTCTCATTGCCTTCCACTCCACTATGCCCCTTCACCCACATCACCGTCTTGCCGCCTTCCCCATCTCCTCTGCCGCTAGCTCTTCTATCCACGATCGTGGTTGCTCGCTCTATCCCCTTAACCCTCATCTTATCTCCAGTGGCCTCTATCTCCTCAACCCTCACCTCATTTCTGGTGGCCTCTATCCCTTCAGCTCTCACCTCAACATCAAGATATATGGCCACAACATCAAAATATACTAAGCACAATTATCAGTACTTGGTAGTTTGAGGTTTCAGCACACTATTCCTACTCTTACTTCATTTGCAGAAGCTATGTCTGAGATAAGCATAGCGGAATACATAATATATGAAGAAGTGGAAATAGACCTAAAGGTGTGCAATATAGATGGTATTGTGGCTTATCAGTGATGTATTCGAGAATGATCGCATCAGGAATAGAGTGGGATATATTGATTAATGATCACCTCACTCTCGCACTACGTTCAGAGACGGACAGCTATTAACCCTGACGGACTCTACGACGAGTGTGCAGGCTCTTCTCAACCTCAGCAGAGGCACCCCACCTAGATCTGGCATCAAGAAGGAACTGAAGGACCTACTCCACAAGCGGGCACACCAGGAGACAGCCATCGGCTAGGTTAGGAGTCAAATGGGCATCTCAGGTAACGAGAAGGCAGACAGGAGGGCAGCCTACGAGTCAGCTTTGGGCCGTATCGCCGGGAGCCAACAGGCAGCTACAGGAGTGGGCATCAGGATAGCGGCGAAGGCCAGACAAAAGGACACGCAAACGGAACCCGGTTTCGAGGTCAACAGGTGCCTATGACACAGGCATGCTCTATCGGCCTACATGTGGCTGCGCACCAACCGGGGCCCTCAGAATTACTAGCTCCACTTCGTCCGCAAGGTCGACTTTCTGGCCTGCCCCAACTGCAACCACCGCTCCAAGGACAGCTACCATATCACCTTTGACTGCCCCCACCACTGCCAGCAGCGCCAGGAGCTCATCGGGAATGCCAGGACGTGGGAGGACTTGGACACACCAATTTGGAGAAAGGAGGAGGGAGAAGCAGAGGAGTGGGACGCGGTGGAGATGTACTTTGCCTACCTCTACCGGTCGATAGGAAAGTGAGCATGGTTGAGATTTGCGGATATTCTTGCGTCATTTGATTTTGTACGTAGCCTGCCCAGGCAAGGCGTCAGATTAACTTGACTGTCCCTTGAATGCACTCGGGTTTCCAGGTGGCTCATCATACGACCCTTAAGGTTGTACATACGAGTACTGAGTTCAAAAAAAAAAAAAAAGAATCACCTAATATGCGCTGCTGATTCTGAGTTCAATTCCCACTACTTTCTTTTTTTTCCTAGGGACGTTGCCAAATCAGGGCGGCATTGAAGTCGGCCTCAGTTACCTTGTTAGAAAGAATTCGATAGTCAAGTTATAGTGCATGAGTTACCCCTTCAATGCCCCTTTGTAGATCTAGTACGCTTCACTTGGTGTCCTACTTTCGGAACTGGCAAGCATACAACCTTCTGGAATTCTAGCACCACACCCAACAGATAATACCGTACAGTTTGTAGTCTCATGCCAACTTAGTTCGTGGTTGCACTAAATGCCTGTGCACCTACAACCTACTCGGCACATCAATGAATTATTGCACTGAATGCAGCTCGCATTGTATTGCAGTGGGTGGTCAATCCTTTGGAGCCGTCACACGTCTAAAAACTCCTGCGACTAAGATTTGACATTAACGAACTTTGATTACGTGATACCAAACATCATCATAATACCAAACATCAACAACGTGTACCAGTGCAACACAATATATAGACAATCGTACCAGTATTTACAAACACCAAGACATAAAATTTCAGAGGATGACCCAAGACATAAATGCGCAGAAACCCGAGGTAAGAAATATAGATACCATTCCAGCGCTCTTACCTATTGTTGAGTAATACAACCGCACTTCAGCGTACTGATTCGGAAAGGAAACCAAGTTTTTCATTCTCAGCTTTGCAGTAGTATTGCGGGGAGGGGAGTAGGTGGTGTAGTTGGGAGCCACCTTTGTGCATGTTAATGCGTTCGTAGGTTCAAATCCAGCATCTCCTTCAAAGATTTCCTATCAACGAAGAGCAATCTCCTGATGCCTGATAGGGACGTGCAAGGATGTGTTGCCGTCGCTATCAGCAGCCGCGATATCAGCCCCTCTGTCGATAAGCAGCTTGGCGATCTCCTGGTGTCCCTTCCGAGTGGCGATGTGCAAGGGTGTGTTGCCGTCGCTATCAGCAGCCGCGATATCAGCCCCTCTCTCGATAAGCAGCTTGGCGATCTCCTGGTGTCCGTTCCGAGTGGCGAGGTGCAAGGGTGTGTCGCCGTCGCTACCAGCAGCCGCGATATCAGCCCCTCTGTCGATAAGCAGCTTGGCGATCTCCTGGTGTCCGTACTCAGAGGCGCAGTGCAAAGGTGTGTCGCCGTAGCTATCAGCAGCAGCGGCATCAGCCCCTCTGTCGATAAGCAGCTTGGCGATCTCCGGGTGTCCGTTCTTGGAGGCGTGGTGCAAGGGTGTGTCGCCGTCGCTACCAGCAGCCGCGATATCAGCCCCTCTCTCGATAAGCAGCTTGGCGATCTCCTGGTGTCCGTTCTTAGAGGCGCAGTGCAAAGGTGTGTCGCCGAATCTCCCAGCAGCAGCGATATCAGCCCCTCTCTCGATAAGCAGCTTGGCGATCTCCTGGTGTCCGTTCTTAGAGGCGCGGTGCAAAGGTGTGTCGCCGCCGCTATCAGTAGCAGCGGCATCAGCCCCTCTCTCGATAAGCAGCTTGGCGATCTCCTGGTGTCCGTACTCAGAGGCGTGGTGCAAGGGTGTGTCGCCGTCCTCATCAGCAGCCGCCGCATCAGCCCCTCTGTCGATAAGCAGCTTGGCGATCTCCTGGTGTCCGCGAGCAGAGGCGTGGTGCAAGGGTGTGTTGCCGAATCTACCAACAGCCGCCGCATCAGCCCCTCTGTCGATAAGCAGCTTGGCGATCTCCTGGTGTCCGTTCTCAGAGGCGTGGTGCAAGGGTGTGTCGCCGCCCTCATCAGCAGCCGCCGCATCAGCCCCTCTGTCGATAAGCAGCTTGGCGATCTCCTGGTGTCCGTACGCAGAGGCGTGGTGCAGGGGTGTGTTGCCGGTTCTAGCTGACACATCTGTTCCTCCTATCTCGATGAGTAGCCTTTCAATCTCCAGTTGTCCCAGCCCAGATGCATGTGCTAGCGCATCCTGTACCTCCCACTCCAAAATGGGCAAGAAAACTCGATACAGTCCAAAAATGCATACCAAAAAGAGACGGGTGTAGCTCTTTTCC
The DNA here is from genome assembly GCA_015179035.1 of Tirmania nivea. Taxonomy (NCBI): domain Eukaryota; kingdom Fungi; phylum Ascomycota; class Pezizomycetes; order Pezizales; family Pezizaceae; genus Tirmania; species Tirmania nivea. The sequence goes on from WHUY01000082.1 coordinate 105,766, forward strand.
TGTATAGCTCTAAGTCTCTTCCAGAAATCATCTTCCAGCCACTGATTAAGAATAACACATTGACGGTGATAGCGGAACCATCGCTGATAGATATTCTGGGTTATCAGCTTATTCCACAAGCCACTCAAGGCTAGATCATGGTTAAACTCTCCACAACTAGCAAAGTGCCATGGCCAAAACACTACCGAATACAGAAGCAAATGCCGATCTTCATAAGCTCCTTTCCTTGTTTCTTTTCCTTGATCATACGCATTCCAAGCAGTATGACTACACAACAAGGAAAAGCAGACCCTTGAGAGTTCTAGATGAGAATCAAGCTTTGAGAGCTTGGTCTCTAGGTATTCATCTACCGATAGATGGGCAAATCGAAAAGTATTTAGCTTTTCGTCTAAAATAATTAGGTTGTGGCAAATTGTCAATAATTGCTTCACCCTTGCTGGCTCAGTCTGAGAAAATTCCCCTGCGGTATCAACTTCAACCATTACTGCATCAAGTAGGGTTTCGGATGATAGTGGTTCTTTGGAACATTGTATCCACCGGAAAGCATTGAGTGCAATTTTAGGAGCCCTTCCTTCCTGCGTAAGAATTCCCTTGTAGATTTCCTCATATATTTTCTTTAGGGTATTGGGAAGAGTAGTCAGATTTCGCTTGACATCGGATTCAAGCTGCATTTTGCAGAGAAAACTAACTTGAAGGGCAGCAAGCTAGAAACTATTTTAATATCTCATTAGTCTTATACTCATCTATAATTCAATATATAGGTGTAAAGACAAGTAACATACTTTCCTTTGCATCGCTGACAGAGGATATTGCATATCTCTTTTTTGACCTCATTTGATACAACCCCATCTAGAAGTAGACGATCTTCAATCGAGTTTTGTACCTCTGTAAGTATAAACTTATTGATGTCGTCAACATTGTCATCAGGTTGAAGCTCAATCCTAGGAAAATTCTCAAACTGGTTGAGAATGTCCACATCCATTCGAGTTGTCACAAATATCTTAACAACATTCTTCGATGTTTGGATAACATGGTTCAGGCACTTTAGCAGATGTATTCGTGTATCATTATCGACTTCGTCTATTGCATCAATGCAAATTGTTATCTGAGGATAAATATCTGTAATCTGAACAAGTAGGTCCCGAGCTTCTGCCAGGCTGAGTTGAGCAGACTTTTGCCCTTCCTTTTCTCGTTTCTCATAGATATCCACAACATGCGTCAGTAATCCAGCGCCCTCTCCCAAATCTGTTTTAGCAAGCTGCTGAATAAGAGTGCACAAGATTTTTCTAGGGTCCCGGCGACTTGGCTCGGCTCGATTACAGTAGAAGTATGCAAGCTTTTCAGGAGTGGTGAGGAATGAATCGATAACGCTTGATCTGTAACAGAAAGTATTACACACTTATGGTCGGTAGCAAGAGATCGGTATTACTTACGCAATATATGTTTTACCCGCTCCAGCTATATAGATATAGAGTACTGATTAGTAGGATAGAAACCCAAGCACAAACCGATCTTGATATAGGAGTTAGCTGGACTTACGAGTTCCCCGCAACAGTAATAGCTTCGAGGCACTAGTCGCTTGCCAATTCCAGTACTCCTCTCTTTTAAGAAGCCAGTCAGTAGTGCCATTCAGACGACTCTCGCTAATACGAGTATGGTGTTCTGTGTATGGGATCTCGGAAATCCACTGTAGAATCTCGGACTTTCTAGCTCCTGCCTGATATTAATAGACTTCTCGGAGCTTTAGATAGGGCATCGTACTATCAAGGTTTTTCTGTATGGTGTCTAGTCGAGGTCCAAAGGGTAATACAGTCAAGTGGACATCCTCCAGGAGCTTTTGGAGTCTTTCAAATCCCGTGCGTATAGCTATAATATAGGTCAGTACACACTTGAACATTTATGAGTGAATCCTACATTGAGCTTCTGTGGCATCAGCATTAAGTGCAACAGTTCTCCCCAAGTCTTCAATTTTCCGGAGGTCATCGGAGATATCTTCCGTCGTGAAAACTGCTTTGACACGATTTTCTGTGAAACAATTAGCGCTATTAGTAGCACAGAGCTGTCGAGCGAGATTCCCTACCTTCCAACCTCTGGATAGCTTTGGCTAGAAATTTCAAAATTGCGATGTAGAGGCGGAGTATCGATTTCTCCAGATTTTGTGATACTGTATTATCGACATGGAGGTAAAACAACTCGTATAACGTGCATCGGTTAATCAGGGGTGTAATCTTTTCAAGCCCAATCAAGATTATATCCTTTGTTTCCTCTTCAGCTAAACAAATCTATGGTTATGATTGTCAGCTCGGTATTCAGTTTCAGTGTTAGTGAAGCGTGAGCTCAACCTTAAGAAGAAATCGGAATCCTGCCCAGGGCAGCGCAGCATGGCCAGGATCGAATTGCACAATGATGTCCCCAACCTCCTTGAATCTATTCACCCAATGAAGAATTTTCAACCCAACATGACGTAGCACAATATCATCACCCAAGAACTTAATCTTCCATTCCTTTCCTTTTTTCTTGTTCATGATGTCTTGCACATCCGTCTCCAAGTCTGACGAGATCTTGATGATGTTGGTATCAATTCCAATCTTTTTAAGTGCTTCGAGCTCTTGCGAGGACAGGCTGGGGTCATTGGCAGCTTTGTTCCACAATGATGGAATTGTTATGATATTTGTACCTGGTGAAAGCGTTGCAAGCGGGGGGTCACTATCTTTCGCCGTAGCAGCTTTTTGTTCAGACAGATCTGGGCTGGGTAATTCGGTTCCGCTTCGCGGCAGCGTTTTCATTTCTTGCGTTGGGGTTGTGATTGTGATCGTAGGCGGTGCTTCTGGTTTATCTGCACCATTCACCCCCGGAGGCAATGAGGCGCTGGATGGATTGGCAGCGGAAATAGGCGCAAAATCCACCGTCGCAGCCATTTGTTCAGCTGCATTACTTGACTCCGGTAACACTCGAAGCAGTTCCGTTGTAGGTGTGGTAGGTGCTGCGGAAGTTCCTCGAGGAATGCCTCCATCACTCAACTCCGGAACCAGTGAGGTGGACGAATTCGCTGTGGAAATATCTCCGGAACCGATATTTACAGATGAATCTGGTTTCCGAAAAAATTTCTGGACTTTCTGCTTCCACTTTCTCATCGCCTTTGTGAAGATAATCAAGAATTGTGTTGGAATTCTGGTACACAGGAAAACACAATAGCTGTGATATGAATTGTATTGCGTTGGTGAGGAAGTCGGCGAAGAATGTTGGGTTACGGCCGCTTCACAATAGAGGGCTTATCTCTCCCACTAGGAGTGCGGCTGAATGAGTTGTCATTCCCGTTGCGCGTTCGTTACAAAGAAGCAAATATATGGTGAATAGGTAAACTACCTACTGCACAAGCAATGTATGTACTGTAGTGAGCAAATCACGAGTACACGACTGAAACCTACACACCACATGCGCATGCAGCATGCTCTAGAGTACGTACATCAAAGGTAGGAGAGTATTCGCTCTATTCAAGCAGTACAGGTAATACTGTCTCAGAAACACTCCTAGCGTATGCCTCGTTGGGGCGAAAAAGCTTTGCTAGGAGTCGATTTCATGGATTAATAGATGGTGTCATCACGATTATAGCACTGGATAAAGGTGACGAGATCGGGACAAGCAGCTGAGGCTCAGCTGGAAGCGGTGGATACACATGTATACAAAACAATTTTCGAACATATGGATATGGTTTCTCGGGTGCATCCCTGATCAGGGATTGCCCCTCTACAACAACCAGTCTAGGATTGGCCTATGTGTCAACAAGGTTAGTCTAGTTTGCCCTAGGTACTCAACTCTTGTTATAACGGAGGGCCAAATCGAGCTCCCCTTGTCCAGTATAGCAGGGGTTCTGGTATTGGAAATGACTAGGGTTGAGCTTGGCATACGAGCATCTAGCTTGGCAATGTGCGGGGAAGCTCTGGATTTCAATTGCAACACCAGCGACGTTATAGCAAGGGAGAAATGTATGAGGACAAGGTGAGTAAACCTTTGCATCGTAGTATGGCACGAGAACTATGTGCTAGTTACAGCAGTATCAAATTCCAGTGTGTTCTCTTCCGGGTCATTTGAAACCAACGAATCTGGGGTTTCTGATCTTGACTGCCGGTGGCCCTAGGCGTACTAGTAAACATTCTAAATTAGCTTGCGTACTGACAATTGAATTACAGCCATTGTCTACCTTCAGATCATGATCTTGCTGAGTTACACTGCGTTATGTGGTTGGTAAACGTCTGAGACAGAACTCGTATCAGCATGGTTTTTAGTTCAACCAGGATTCTTATTTCTGAGTTCTTGCGGCTGAAGGTAATGTATCGGTAGATCAGACTATGATTGGTTGGCTTATCAATTGAGTAAATACTTACTTCTATGATTTGCCAACGCGCTGAGTTTTGTTACCTTGAGCTGCTAACGAAATTATGCGATCGCTGCTACACGTTCCCAATGCTGCGACAGTCGCGGGCTCGGGTCGTGCAACCAGACTAGCCTATGGGTGCAACAGCAGCTGAGCGCCCACATCCATACCTGTGGGTCGTGCAACCGGACTTCCCCATCCACACAACCAGGTTGGGACGCAACAACCAACCACATGCCATTGTAGCCAGCGAAAGAAGTCGTCACCATCGCCGGAACCCCAACACCATGGACTCACCTCCCGAATCGGACGTTGCGCCAGGCCGAAGCCTTTTTCGACAGCAATAGAGGGACTATGTTCTCGAGCGCATCAAGAAATTTCGTTAGATTAATCGGACTGTATTAACGGTTTCATTAAGAGTTGCGGGAGAGGAAGATCAGAGAAGGAACAATGCCAGTTAGCATTGTCGGTCTTGGGGATGATGAGGGAAGCAACAATTTATTGCAGTACAGTGGCCTTGCCTAGGCATATTGATGCTGTTACAGGACAGACCCAATTCCGCCACCAGAGGAGTATATCGAAGCTACTACGTTCATCGAACCAAGCACAACCGTCTCGCCACCACCAACAACCTGTGACGCCTCTACCATCCCACCTCTTGCACCACCGTTGCGGACCTCTGCAGAGGTGGCTGTTCAGGTTACGCCTACGAAAGCTGTCTCTTAAGAGAGGAGCGCATCTCCGGCAAAGGGGAGAGGAAAGGAAAAGGAGCGTACAAAGGCGACAGCAAAGGGGCAAAGCGCTCGAGAAAAGAGTATACCTCCGGTGAATATTATTAATGGAAATGGAAGAAAACAGCACACTGATAGTGAATGTCGGAGGTAAATCCACAACCACTAAAGCCAGGAGTAAATATACCAGAGACAAGAGGCATGAATCATCATGCTGTCACGCAAGACTCTGAGAGGGGAGGATATCTGGAGTGCCACGAAGCCCGGAGAGCAACACTACCACGCCCTCATCCCGGAGCGGTACCCCACTACATTAGTCATGCACACAGTACAAACAAATAGAGGCCTGGAATCATGCGAAAGTTGATCGAGGAGGATAAACATTTTAGTGTTTGAGAGATAAGGTAGTCACTGGGGGAGGACTGGCGGGGAAAAATGGCATCCTCGTTAGTTAGGTATCTCCATGAAGAATTTGGTAAAGGTTGCATCGCTGCGGAGGGATAGGAGGCACCACTGATGTACCAGCGCACGAATTCTTCTATTGGTTTTGAGCTGATCGATATACCTGCGTGTTTGATGACATTTTCTCACCTGAGTGGAAGTCTGCACCTGCGGATTTTTGCCAGTTCTCTACATGCGAGGTGTAGCCTGTATTCACCTGTGCGAATTCTGCTTTATGTTTTCATTTTCTCTCACTGGGGGATGCCCTGCCTCGATATAAATAGCCTCAATACGAATACTGATTTACCAAAAAAAGCGATGAGTTAAGAAACATGTCGATTACAGGGATTTCTTATTTTCCCAGACAAGTTTTGGCAGGACATGGCGCAGTGGATGAGTTCTTATACCGGGGGCTGCTTATGTCGCGAGTTCACTGTACAGCTTGAAGAAAAACCAAGTCGGCTAATATAAATCTGGGGAAGCTGTGCTTTGACAAATGTTGCTCTGCACCAATGTTTCCAGGCGATAGTGGAGCAGGGATTGGATTTACAAGAAGTTTCTGATACGTTATTCATGTATCCGGGACACCTCGATATGGGGCTTATAATAAAGATTGACTACTTGATAAAATGTCACAGTTTCAACGTGCTGATACTAAATGGGAAAACCTTTGAAATAGTCATCGCTTGGCAACTTAACCTTTGAAACACAGGTAAACCTGGCTATAGTGAACCTCGACATAACTGAAAACCCGGCTGTAAGGAAGGGATTTGTCAGACCATTCCTGCACGCAGCTAAAGTACGGTACCCTGGCTATACATAGTGAAACTAATCGGTATAACGATAGTGAAGAGAATTATGTTCTGTCCCATAGGCCGAGATTACATCTTGGCCAAGTGGCCGACCCGTTGGCCAAGTGGCCGGCCAGTTGGCCAAGTAGACCATATTGGCAGTTGGATCAACCCGTACACAAAGTGCACTAAGGCCTCGCTCCATTCACCAAGATTACGCTAATTCAGCGTCGCATGCATCAATGTCACGATATGTTCAATGTAACGTTGCATTCAAATATCCTCATTGCATACAAAACAAATGACCGCGCCAACAAATAAACAAACACAAGATCACCACAGCAGTAAACAAAGCAAAATATTAATGCAAAATTTTTTTTAAAAAAACCAGAAAAAAAAATAGAATGCGACAGGAAAAAGTTAATAAAATAAAATAAAAACCAAAAATATAACGCGACGTGAAAAAATTGAAAAAATTGAAAAAAAAAAAAAACTGCCCTGATCATTGAGTTTGCTTATGGCCTGATCGCAGGCTATATATCGAGGTGAGGAAAAAGCGAATATTGGGTATATCACATGCTGAATATCAAGCTGGGGAAGAAGCGAATATTAGGTATATCGCAGGCTGGATATCGAGCTGGGGAAGAAGCGAATGTTGGGTATATCGCAGGCTGTATATCGAGCTGGGTAAGAAGCGAATATTGGGTATATTGCAGGCTGGATATCGAGCTGGGTAAGAAGCAAATATTGGGTATATCGCAGGCTGGATATGTATCGAGCTGGGGAAGAAGCGAATATTGGGTATATCACATGCTCTATATCAAGCTGGAGAAGAAGCGAATATTGGGTATATCGCAGGCTGAATATCGAGCTGGGGAAAAAGCGAATATTGGGTATATTGCAGGCTGGATATCGAGCTGGGTAAGAAGCAAATATTGGGTATATCGCAGGCTGGATATGTATCGAGCTGGGGAAGAAGCGAATATTGGGTATATCACATGCTCTATATCAAGCTGGGGAAGAAGCGAATATTGGGTATATCGCAGGCTGAATATCGAGCTGGGGAAAAAGCGAATATTGGGTATATCGCAGGCTGGATATCGAGGTGGGTAAGAAGCGAATATTGGGTATATCGCAGGCTGGATATGTATCGAGCTGGGGAAGAAGCGAATATTGGGTATATCACATGCTCTATATCGAGCTTGGGAAGAAGCGAATATTGGGTATATCGCAGGCTGTATATCGAGCTGGGTAAGAAGCGAATATTAGGTATATCACATGCTGTATATCAAGCTGGGTAAGAAGCGAATGTTGGGTATATCGCAGGCTGGATATCGAGCTGGGTAAGAAGCGAATATTAGGTATATCGCAGGCTGGATATCGAGCTGGGGAAGAAGCGAATCGAGGTGGGTAAGAAGCGAATAATGGGTATATCGCAGACTGGATATCGAGCTGGGGAAGAAGCAAATCGAGCTGGGTAAGAAGCGAATATTGGGTATATCACAGGCTGGATATCGAGCTAGGGAAGAAGCGAATATTGGGTATATCACAGGCTGGATATCGAGCTGGGTAAGAAGCGAATAGTGGGTATATTGCAGGCTGGATATCGAGCTGGGGACGGGACGAATATTGGATATACTGCAGGCTGAATATCGAGCTTGGGAAGAAGCGAATATTGGGTATATCACATACTGTATATCAAGCTGGGTAAGAAGCGAATATTCGGTATATTGCAGGGTGGATATCAAGCTGGGTAAGAAGCGAATATTTGATATATCGCAGGCTGGATATCGAGCTGAGGAAGAAGCGAATAGTGGGTATATTGCAGGCTGGATATCAAGCTGGGGACGGGGCGAATATTGGATATATGGCAGGCTGAATATCGAGCTTGGGAAGAAGCGAATATTGGGTATATCACAGGCTGGATATGTATCGAGCTGGGTAAGAAGCAAATATTGGTATATCGCAGGCTGGATATCGAGCTTGGGAAGAAGCGAATATTAGGTATATCGCAGGCTGGATATCGAGCTTGGGAAGAAGCGAATATTGGGTATATCACATGCTCTATATCAAGCTGGGGAAGAAGCGAATATTGGGTATATCGCAGGCTGTATATCAAGCTGGGTAAGAAGCGAATATTGAGTATATTGCAGGCTGGATATCGAGCGGGGGACGGGGCGAATATTGGGTATATCGCAGGCTGGATATCGAGCTGGGGAAGAAGCGAATATTGGTATATCGCAGGCTGGATATCGAGGTTGGGAAGAAGCGAATATTGGGTATATCACATGCCGTATATCAAGCTGGGTAAGAAGCGAATATTCAGTATATTGCAGGCTGAATATCGAGCTGGGTAAGAAGCGAATATTGGGTATATCGCAGGCTGTATATCAAGCTGGGTAAGAAGCGAATATTGGGTATATCGCAGGCTGAATATCGAGCTGGGGAAGAAGCGAATATTGGCAATATCGGAGTTGGTGAGTTCAGGGTAAACACGATATGAAAAAATAACGCAGGCAAATGGCTGGGTGCTTGCACGTAAAGCTAGCGACAGGGCGAATATTGGGTATATCGCAGGCTGTATATCAAGCTGGGGACGGAGCGAATATTAGGTATATCACAGGCTAGATATCGAGCTAGGGAAGAAACGAATATTGGGTATATTGCAGGCTGCATATCGAGCTTAGGAAGAAGCAAATATTGGGTATATTGCATGCTGAATATCGAGCTGGGGAAGAAGCGAATATTGGCTAAATCGGAGTTGGTGAGTTTAGGGGAAATACGCGTAGAGTGGATATGAAAAAATAACGTAGTAATATATGGCTAGGCGGTTGTATATTAAGCTGGGGACAGGGCGCATACCGGTATTGACAGGCTGTAGACTGTTATTAGTAATACAGTATATAACTAAGCACATTGTGAATGTACAGACGATGGATCTATGATCATGTCCACGCCCCTTTGCTTGCTCAATAATCTGTCGGCAGTAGCTGCCGGAAATAGCAGCTAGTATATGCGTGATACAGGTGGACCTTGCAGGACGCACAACTCGCGACCTATTTATTCCTAATATAGTAGAGCGTGATCCGGGAATTTCCATTACATGAGTTAGAGTTCAAACTGGCTGTTCATTTTGTTCGTTCTATTCAAATTAGCCATACTAGAAGAGGCAATTGCCAAATTTGTATCTATCTTGTGTTGTGTTATCATATATATCTTGCTCATACAAAACTACATGCAATTGCTATCTATGATCATGTATATTCTTTACAGGCTATTGTATACAATACCAAACATATATATATTGCATGCTCGGACACTCCAACATGTATAAGTAAATTCATATATATTTAGCATTATGTATTCTTGCGTACCTATAGCAGTTATTGTTGTAAAGATAGTGTGGAGTGAATAGTGAGTTGAACAAATGAACAGCTACTTGGGACTACATGGAAATTCCCGGATCACACTCTACTATATTAGGAATAAATAGGTCACGAGTTGTGCGTTCTGCAAGGTCCACCTGCATCACGCATGCGCTAGCAGCTATTTCCGGCAGCTACTACAGTTTTTGACCTAGTACCGATCCGTGATGGTGAAACGATCCATGTCAACTACCCCTACCATGACACATATCCCGAGATACTACGCTGGCTAGACATCCTCTACAGACCGGGCAAGTTGTTTCCCAACACTCTTGAATATGCTCTACAATATGCGCACACTAGGTAGTTGAATAACTTATGTGAAGCCATCATATGCACCAATCCACCTCAAAAAGGATGAAATTGCACCCCCCCCTTCAGTATGACCCCTTCACCCACAAATATAATGAACTAACAAGCCTACATAGTGCCAGCACTTTAACTTAGTATCTATATTTATGTTAGGATACAATATATCAGCATAGTGCTATATAAAAGTTATTATTGTTCGGCACCTAACATGCATAATTCAGCCATTTCGAGCTTTTGGACCATGTCCGCCAGTTTTTCAGTATTTTGATCCTTCTCGACCTTTCATATCTTCTGTAGCCTCTTTACCAATCTATTTGTGCAACTCCTATATCCTATATACCCTATGCACCCTCACCTTCTACCCTATATCCTTATATCCTACACACCAGACTTGATTAGGCTACTCAATGATCATTTTGCGCTATATTTTTCCTTATATATAACATAAATATATAAGGTTTCTTGAACATTTTTTAACCAGGTCAATACTCATTTATATCCGCAGCTCCCGGGGGGGTTATTGGAAGTCCATAGCCTATACTTCCAGATTCGCTCAGGAAACCGCCGTCTATTGCAGTCTAGAGGCCTCTGCTTATTGCAATCTGGAGGCTTTGTCTATTGCAGTCTGGAGGTCTCTGTCTATTATAGCAACCGCATTTGCCTTATGCAGCAGTTCATGCAATATTTTAATCACGGCTCATGACTGACTACCTAGCTGGCCTAGCGTACAATATCTATCTAGGTATATGGATTTTTATCTGTATATGGCTCCTGAAAGGCTTTCGAGGCTGTTTTATGCATAACTATCTGGTCTGGCTCATTCTTTATATATAGCTGCTTTAGGTTCCGCTAAATAGCTACAATATCCCATTTCTGGCATAGGATATAGAGCTCAAGATATCATTTGCATACTCCATGTCATATCTCTAGCTATTTCAATATCTCTGGACTGTTCTAGGTGAAGTGCACCTTCATTGAGCTTATATCTACTCCTGCCATTGTCATGTTGCCAGAGACATACTATTCTTGCAGCCAGGTTGCTCAGTTATCTAGATAATCAATATTACAGAGTAAATGAACCTAAGTTACCAGGCCTATGGGATAACAGAATGTACAGGGTATAGTGAGTGTAGGAGTGGTACATAATGAGTGGTGAAGAGGCTGCAGAAGATACGAAAGGTCGAGAAGGATCAAAATACTGAAAAACCAGCGGACATAGTCCAAAAGCTCGAAATGGCTGAATTATGCATGTTAGGTGCCAAACAATAATAACTTTTTATATAGCACTATGCTGATATATTGTATCCTAACATGAATATAGATACTAAGTTAAGGTGCTGGCACTATGTAGGCTTGTTAGTTCATTATATCTGTGGGTGAAGGGGTCACACTGAAGGGGGGGGGGGAATTTCATCCTTTTCGAGGTGGATTGGTGCATATGATGGCTTCACATGAGTTATTCAACTACCTAGTGTGCGCATATTGTAGAGCATATTCAAGAGTGTCAGGAAACAATTTGCCCGGTCTGTAGAGGATGTCTAGCCAGCGTAGTATCTCGGGATATGTGTCATGGTAGGGGTAGTTGACATGGATCGTTTCACCATCACGGATCGGTACTAGGTCAAAAACTGTACCGACGGATACCTAATTGAGCAAGGAAAGGGGCGTGATCAGGTGGACATGATTATAGATCCTTCGTCTGTACTGTTCACTATGTGCTAAGGTATTTGCCTTGTCCCCAGCTTGACGTTCAACTGCAAAGCGATATTACCACGTTATTTTTTCAAATCCACTATACGCGTGTTTCCCCTAAACTCGCCAACTCCGATATAGCCAATATTCGCTTCTAACCCAGCTCGATATCCGGCCTGCAATATACCCAATATTCACTTCTTCCCCAGCTCGATATACAGCCTGCAATATACCCAATATACGCTTTTTCCCAAGCTCGATATCCAGCCTGCGATATACCCAATATTCGCCCTGTCCCCAGCTGGATATCCAGCCTGGAATATACCCAATATTCGCCTCATTCCCAGCTTTACGTGCAAGCACTCAGCCATATTACCGCGTTATTGTTTCATATCCACCACTCGCATGTTTACCCTGAACTCGCCAACTCCAATATTGCTAATATTCGCTTCTTCCTAAGCTCGATATTCAGCCTGCGATATACCCAATATTCGCTTCTTCCGAAGCCCGATATCCAGCCTGCAATATACCCAATATTCGCCCTGCACCCAACTCGATATCCAGCCTGCGATATACCCAATATTCGCTTCTTACCCAGCTCGATATCCAGCCTACAATATACCCAATATTCGCTTCTTCCCCAGCTCGATACATATCCAGCCTGCGATATACCCAATATTCGCTTACCCAGCTCGATATCCAGCCTGCAATATACCCAATATTCGCTTTTTCCCAAGCTTGATATCCAGCCTACGATATACCCAATATTCGCTCCTTTCCCAGCTCGATATCCAGCCTGCAATATACCCAATATTCGCTTCTTCCAGCGCGATATCCAGCGTGCGATATACCCAGTATTCGCTTCCTACCCAGCTCGATATCCAGCCTGCGATATACCCAATATTCGCCCCGTCCCCAGCTCGATATCCAGCCTGCAATATACCCACTATTCGCTTCTTACCCAGCTCGATATCCAGCATGTGATATACCCAACATTCGCTTCTTCCCTAGCTCGATATCCAGCCTGTGATATACCCAATATTCGCTTCTTACCCAGCTCGATATTCAGCCTGCGATATACCCAACATTCGCTTCTTCCCCAGCTCGATATCCAGCGTGCAATATACCCAATATTCGCCCCGTCCCCAGCTTTACGTGCAAGCACCCAGCCATTTGGCTGCGTTATTTTCATATCCACCACATGCGTGTTTACCCTGAACTCGCCAACTCCGATATTGCCAATATTCGCTTCTTCCCAAGCTCGATATCCAGCCTGCAATATACCCACTATTCGCTTCTTACCCAGCTCGATATCCAGCCTGCAATATACCCAATATTCGCTTCTTCCAGCGCGATATCCAGCCTGCGATATACCCAGTATTCGCTTCCTACCCAGCTCGATATCCAGCCTGCGATATACCCAATATTCGCCCCGTCCCCAGCTCGATATCCAGCCTGCAATATACCAAATATTCGCTTCTTCCAGCGCGATATCCAGCCTGCGATATACCCAGTATTTGCTTCTTCCCCAGCTCGATATTCAGCCTGTGATATACCCAATATTCGCTTCTTACCCAGCTTGATATCCAGCATGTGATATACCCAATATTCGCTTCTTCCCAAGCTCGATATCCAGCCTGCGATATACCAATATTCGCTTCTTCCCAAGCTCGATATCCAACCTGCGATATACCCAATATTCGCTTCTTCCGCAGCTCGATATCCAGCCTGCGATATACCCAGTATTCGCCCCGTCCCCAGCTCGATATCAAGCCTGCAATATACCCACTATTCGCTTCTTACCCAGCTCGATATCCAGCCTGCAATATACCCACTATTCGCTTCTTACCCAGCTCGATATCCAGCCTGAGATATACCCAATATTCGCTTCTTCCCTAGCTCGATATCCAGCCTGTGATATACCCAATATTCGCTTCTTACTCAGCTCGATTCGCTTCTTCCCCAGCTCGATATCCAGCCTGCGATATACCCAATATTCGCTTCTTCCCCACCTTGATATACAGCCTGCGATATACCCAATATTCGCTTCTCACCCAGCTCGATATCCAGCCTGCAATATACCGAATATTCGCTTCTTACCCAGCTTGATATACAGCATCTGATATACCCAATATTCGCCCCTTCCCCAACTCGATATCCAGCCTGCAATATACCCAATATTCGCTTCTTACCCAGCTCGATTCGCTTCTTCCCCAGCCCGATATCCAGCCTGCAATATACCCAATATTCGCCCTGCACCCAGCTCGATATCCAGCCTGCGATATACCCAATATTCGCTTCTTCCCAACCTCGATATCCAGCCTGCAATATACCCAATATTCGCCCCGTGCCTAGCTCGATATCCAGCCTGCAATATACCCAATATTCGCTTCTTCCCAAGCTCGATATCCAGCCTGCGATATACCCAATATTCGCTTCTTACCCAGCTCGATATCCAGCCTGCAATATACCCAATATTCGCTTCTTACCCAGCTCGATTCGCTTCTTCCCCAGCTCGATATCCAGCCTGCGATATACCCAATATTCCCTTCTTCCCAAGCTCGATATTCAGCCTGCGATATACCCAATATTCGCTTCTTCCCCAGCTCGATATCCAGCCTGCGATATACCCAATATTCGCTTCTTCCCCAGCTCGATATCCAGCCTGCGATATACCCAACATTCGCTTCTTCCCCAGCTCGATATCCAGCCTGCGATATACCTAATATTCGCTTCTTCCCCAGCTTGATATTCAGCATGTGATATACCCAATATTCGCTTTTTCCTCAGCTCGATATATAGCCTGCGATCAGGCCATAAGCAAACTCAATGATCAGGGCAGTTTTTTTTTTTTTTTCAATTTTTTCAATTTTTTCTCGTCGCGTTATATTTTTGGTTTTTATTTTATTTTATTAACTTTTTCCTGTCGCATTCTATTTTTTTTTCTGGTTTTTTTAAAAAAAAATTTGCATTAATATTTTGTTTTGTTTACTGGTGTGGTGATCTTGTGTTTGTTTATTTGTTGGCGCGGTCATTTGTTTTGTATGCAATGAGGATATTTGAATGCAACGTTACATTGAACATATCGTGACATTGATGCATGCGACGCTGAATTAGCGTAATCTTGGTGAATGGAGCGAGGCCTTAGTGCACTTTGTGTACGGGTTGATCCAACTGCCAATATGGTCTACTTGGCCAACTGGCCGGCCACTTGGCCAAGATGTAATCTTGGCCTATGGGACAGAACAATTACACGCCTAATAAATTCATTCATAGCAAAACTAGTAGTGTGCTAAAAAAAAGAAAGAAAGAAAATGGAAGCCAAGGGGCTTATTTTGGGACTAGCCTCGAACCCAGGCTCTTGAACGTGAGAGGTCGGGTCGTTGTGTCCCTTAGTCATGTGATTGGTTGCGATGATGTCATGTGATTGGTTGCCATGCTGCTAGCGTAAAGTTACAACTTGCTAAACCGGAACGCCTTTAACTGGAAAACTTGCTATTACGGACGAGCTTTGGCGATTTTGGAACTACAGCGCAAAATTTTATTGGCTATACCGGACAAATAGTAAACCGGAGCGGACAAGGAATCTCAAGAATAAAAAAAATATATACATAGAAAATTAATTAGCAGAACCAGACGGGGGTATTTGAGGTAGAGGAAGTTGGAACCCAGAAGTCCATAAGTGATGCTTGAACCTTAGCGTGCTTGAGTTTGTATAATAGCATCATTAATTGGAACTCGAACTGCATGAGCACGTTCAATCCACTCTGCCAACAATGCCTCAAATATTGGATAGACCGGTGCTCTCTTCTTCTTCTTATGTGCTCCATCCACCAGTGGATTCTACAAAATCTCATCTGACATAGCTAATATATCACTTAGTGTAGACTTTGGGATTCCTTTGCCACTTCAATCTGGGAATAGAAGCCCGAATTCATCCAATCGCATCTTCTTCCCTGCCTTTACTTGTTTCTCCCGCTCCAGACAGATCTCATATTTCTCTCTCAGAGAGAATGCCCGCTTAACGCCCATCCTATAATATTATTAGCGGCCTCCTTACACTGTCAGAACGTTATATATCTTACTTATTAACTATAGAATTATGTCTGTGCCTTCCAATATGCTTCTTTCCTTTGATCTGCTCGTGTTGCGGTGTGATGAGGTGCTCTTGTTGCCCCGCCCGCAAAATTTGGTTATACCGGACGCTAGTCTAAACCGGACGGGATTCTAGGGATTTATGCAGTCCGGTTTAGCAAGTTGTAACTGTAGTCAGTGGTGATTCAAATTTGATACCTCTCCGTACAAGAGCCTGGACACAAACCCACACAAATACACCAACCCTGTTCAATATTCAGTTTCAATGTTGCATGTCCTGTCATTCTATTGATTGACCTCAGCCAATTGTTTTTATTGTGCGGTGTATATCTGTTAGGCCTGAATTGATTGAGGTACTTCAATTAATAGCGTACTCTATATATGTGTTGTTATTTTTTCTAACATTTATTTTGACGTCAAGGCAACACAACATCTAACGGTTCGAAACTACGTCTAACGCAACATGGGGGTTCCCAACAAGCGTAAAGTCAACGTTACAGTCGCTTCAGAAGCTGCAAGGTCTAAGAGGCTCCGTCACGCTGAGAAGAGTAAACAACAGGCGAAGGAAAAGGATGTACAAGCAAGAGCAGCAACGGTCGCCGAGGAGATGGAAGAATCTTTTACAGGAAAGCTGTCCGAGGAGTATACTAAGAAATGCATTGACCCTTCGAGCATCTCGAAAGATTATTTTTCTTCGAGTTCACAGATTGTGTTGACTCCTCAGTGGTATTTGGATGCGGAAGGTTTGACATGGGGTCAAATGAACTTTTGGGGTAGGATGTGGCTGTATGAGGAGGCATTGGAGCGAGAGCAAGCCAGGCTGGAGGCCTGCATGCTAGATTGTTCGTTTCGCTTGGAGGCTATAAAGAACAAAAAAATCCATCTACGAGAGCTCAAGTTGCTAATGGAGAAAAGAAGGCAGAGATTAGCGGGGCTGATGAATGAGGAGCGGGCTGTGATGAGTGAACTAAATGGAAATGGGCCTAATGAGACTGATCTTCTGGCTAATCTCAACTGGGAAGAGGTGGTCCAGCTTATTAAGGCGCATGCACCTCCTGACATTCTATTTGAGGTTTCGCAGCTTGGGAGAGCTGGTGGCTCGGGTCGGTTTGAGGCTACCGGTAGTCTTGGTGGGTTCACTGCTAGCGCTTATGGACAAGGAAGCAATTGGGGTCAGACGCCACGAGTTATTCCACATGGGGGAAGGTCTGGTCGAGAATATGCAGAGGAACTACCCAGTAGTAGCCCACCAGCTCAATGGGGTCGTCACAAGGTCCTAAAGAGTCCTTTGATGGGTTCTCGAGCCGGTGGATTCCGACATAATGATGAAACTGGGAGTCAGTGTAGCCACACACCGAGCGTACTATAGATTGATGGCATCGGTCGGCTTAACAGTGATTGAGGATGATGGATTGTGGAGACTAATCATGTTTGCTTTGGGTCAACCTATCATGTACTGGTAATAAATCTCGTAGATAGACACGAGGCTACTTTCTTTCTTGAGTTTGAAGAGATGTAATTAGCAAATCTAGTATCAGTGCACTTATCGTATCAGTGAGAGCTAGCGCAACAGACCTCTGGTCGTTTCTAGCCTTGTTTCGTTGTCTTCATTGTCTCCATTTGCATTCAAGCTGCGGGTTTTGAGGTCTACTCTTCTACATACATTGTCCGACCTGACGTTAACCAACCAAAAGTTCTGAGACTACTACCCTTATTATCTCTGGGACTGAGATTGTTCCATATTAGACAATTACGCAGTGAGTGAGTTCGTCTGGCTGGTGTTGTTTGCAGAGCTGTAGGTTGCCATCCAGTGTTTGTTGTGATGTTTATTGTGATTGGTGAAGTGAGTGTTGTATGTATGTATGTATGTATGTATGTGATCACATATTAACGGTGAATTAACAACTCAAGGGCCGCTCTGGGAGTGAATCAACAACCGTAATTCCAAGAGAACACAATAAGGTATCGAAATACGGTCTCGGAATTAGAAGCGACAATGGAGGTCGATTGCCCATTCGGTGAGATCGTTGAGGGTCTGGTATCTGCCAACACTGGGGCTAGTAAATGCATTGAGGCCAATCAACAGGACAATGAGGTATTGGCTCGGTCTGAATTTGAGGATTGGGAAACTTCAGCAATAGAAGAGGACGATTACGGTCTAAAAGACTATGAATTTGATGAGGAAGAGTTGGTGAAATTCTGGGAGAGGTTGGCGGATGGCAAAAACATGACGTTGAATCACACGTTATATTCCTCTTGGCGAGGTTCCTCGAGATGCGAATTTCAACAAGACTGCGATGAAATTGAAGGAACTTTTTAAGAAGAAATTCCAAAAGGAAGCCTACGATTGACAGGTAGAAGTCGCAACATGTGCAAAATTAGGCAGAGATACCATTGTGATTGCAGGTTGTGGTTCGGGCAAGTCTCTAGTATACCAGTTATTATTGAAGATTCTTGTCGTAACAGGTGCGGAGATAATCTGCTGGCGTGCTAACTTTCTGAGATTGAAGTTATCAATGTACTCTGGACTGTACTCCTTCATGCGTCTTCTCATTATCGGGAACACACACAATTCTGCTACTTCTTCGTCCATTAGCTAAGATACTACCCCAACAGAGAAAGCTCTGATTTTAGGGTCCTTCAGAATAATGTTTTCTCTAAACAAGTGACTATCTGCACAAGATTCCAAGAAGGCACCCAAGCCCCCTTGTCCAAGAAACCAATCCACTCTCCTTTCTGAATGGAACTCCAACTCAGCTGCCAGCAATGCTAAATTCCGCTCGAAAAGCCTCAAAAATGTTGCGAAACCCACAACCCTTCACAACTGTACTGATGTAGCGAAGTTGATCAGGTAGAGTCGCATTGCGCAATACATCTGTTGCTATGAGCTTCTAACAGTCGGTGTATACGTGTTCAAAGTCAGGGGCGATCATAGTTTTGCAAAAAATTAGACGAATTATGGTGACCAAAGATATTTTACGGTGTTGTGAATATAATTATAGTCAGATATAGCCTCGAACTATTAGATGAGGGTAGATTGAAGGAATTCAAGTGTGTTTGTTTATTTTGTATGGATGCCTGAGATAGAAACAGAAGTTGGTATCCAGGCTCTAGTTACGTTGGTTCATCACAAATCAAATATGGCTTGGCACCAAACCAACGTTCTTGGCATGGAAGCGAGGCTATTTTGGGACGCTATACTAGAGAGGAATAATAGAAAACACACGTAACATACTTGATGTAATACAATACGAGATTCACCTCAAAATAAAAAGGTAGAGCTTCGAATAAAAAACTAAGAAAGTGACGGGCCAGAGAGTAGTTGCAGCCAATTGTCGAGCGTATTTTGTTTCTTATGTGCCTCTACATACTGACGTAGGGACTGCTCTGCATAGGCAAGAGATTTTGCAAGGTCGGAGATGTTAATTTCAGCTGATCCGAGGACTGGAGGCTTTGGCGTATATAGCCTTTTCAATCCACTCTGCTAACAATCTCTTAAAGATTGAGAATAGCTCTGGTCGCTGCTTCATTTTCACTGCACTGGCTCCCTCTGGTGCCTTTCCACTCATGAGTAACCGATCGGACTGCTTTAAGATTGTACACATAGTAGATAAAGGTATTGCATTTCCCTCGCGATTTGGAAGGAGCTTGTAGAATTCTTCTAATGTTATTTCTCCAGGCCGCTGTCCTTGAATCTGTCGAGCTTGACATATCTGCCATTTTTCTAAGGCGGTACGCCCATATCAACGGTGAGGAGGCATGTTGATTATCGAGCTGCAGTAGAGAAAATACAAATTGACTACATCCTATTTTTTTTTACTCCGCACTTCTCCCTTTACCCTCGCAGGCACGTGACATTTTGTTATAGTGAAACCTGGCTACGGAGTATAACGGGTCGGATTCTTGGCATTCGTTATAAGCTAGGTTTACCTGTAGTTGTCACCCGACCCTTGGCCAAGTGGCCGACCTGTTGGCCAAATAGACCCTATTGGCAGTTGGATCATCCCGTACACAAAGTGCACTAAGGCCCTGCTCTATTCACCAAGATTACGCTAATTCAGCGTCGCATGCATCAATGTCACGATATGTTCAATGCAACGTTGCATTCAAATATCGTCATTGCATACAAAACAAATAACCGCGCCAACAAATAAACAAACACAAGATCACCACACCAGTAAACAAACCAAAATATTAACGCAAAAAATTTAAAAAAAAAAAAAACCAGAGAAAAACATACTATTATTGGTGGGGATACGACCGAGCAGGGGGAAGCGACCGACATAAATAACCGTGTTCGCCAAGGCCACCCCTCCTCCTTCTCCTCCAATATTACCAACTTCTGCGCAATTATAGTACCTAATAGCTATATTATCCGAATCGCTGAATTCAGGCCTATCTATTACAATATACTAGATACTCGTCGGCTTACAATATGGATGCAGATTCGGAGACAAGACTGCAGACAGCAATTGAATACTGCCGAAGGCACCCCTACCAGAAGGCAGCTCGTATTGTAGCCAAATATGGGGTTAATCAAGTAACACTGCGCCGTAGGGTTAAGGGTACGCAAGTCAATCGGAGGGTAGCGTATCAAGATCAGCAGCTGTTTAGTTCAGGAGAGGAGAGTGCAATAGTGGAGTTCTGTGAGTTGATGGCAGGTTGCGGACTTCCATTATCACAGGATTTACTCCATCGGTATTATGGATGGCCATTCATCACATATCAACTACTGAGTGGTACAATTTAATCATGGTATCCACATGATTTGCTTACCTCCACATAGCACACATGTGCTACAGCCCCTCGATATTGGGTGTTTTGGTCTAGTGCAGAAGGCCTATCAGCGGCACCTCCGAACCTAGTTTTCAGCGAACCCAACAGCAGTAATAACAAAAGCAATCTTTCATGGTCTACTAACCTTGACTAGAGAAGAGGTTTTTAGTATGGAAGTTATTTTGTCGGCTTGGAAGAAGTCTGGCTGCTGGCCAATCGATCTGGATTATGCTCATGGTTTCAGTCAAACTCCTTTTAAGCCAACTTCCTCAAGCTATATTGCCGATACTCCTGGCAGAATGAAGCAAATGGTTATTGAAATTAATGCTGAACTCACAGCTGGAGCTACGGTAGTGCTAAAAGAGAAATTTCAAGCATGCATCGACGTCATGATTCAAAAAGTTACGAAGTATTGGGATATTGAGAAGAGATCAGCTACACTCAAGTAGCTTCGGAGTGGCAAAACAGTCAAAACAGCTACCAGCAGAGCTTATGTAGGCAAGGGAAGGGTGCTGATACAGAAGGAGGTCGATCAAGGTATTGCAAAATTATTGAAGCGAAAAGAAGATGAGCAAGTAGCTGCTGTCCGGCGGGCTGAGAAGGTGGCTGCTAAAAAAGCATCGGATGAAGTAAAGGCCATCTGTGAGGCTGAATATCAGGCGGCACGTGATGCTGCATTGGCTGGCAGAATTCGTAAGCCCAAACGGCCCCGAGTGCCGGTGAAGGCTAAGGCAGTAAAGGGTGGGGGATGGGCTAGTAGGGGGGGGGGGGTAGTAGAAGGGGTTTTAATAGAGAGGGTGCTGGTAGGAGGGGTGCTGGTAGGAGGGGCGGTGGTGGCAGGAGTAGGGGGGGAGGGCAGGTAGTGACTGAGATTAATATAGAGGCTGGTGATGGTCCTGAAGAGCTAGATGAGGTCGAGATTGAGGAGCAGCAGCGAGTTCTACAGATTCAGGAGTTTTTTGAGGTATGTAGATACCTACTGCTGGTTGGAAGCTGGAAGACGTGTGCTCGCTTGTATACTAATAGGAACATAGGGTCTTGAGTGATCTTTAGGTATCTATCCGCATAGGTAATGGGCTGCGTATGGTGGTGGCAGGTGGTATATGCAAAGGGGGGGGTATTTGGCGTTTTTTCCATCGGATTCACAGGTACTAGTGCATTGGTTTTTTCGCGGGCTTAGTTAATATGCGCATGAGATAGAGCAAGTTCGATATACCTATACTATGAGTTTACGCTGTATATGTTTGCATTGAATTCATCGTGAGGCCCGTTGAGAAGTGCCAAGTATGCAGGGGTTCATCTCGGTCGCTTCCCCCTGCTCGGTCGTATCCCCACCAATAATAGTAGAATGCGACAGGAAAAAGTTAATAAAATAAAATAAAAACCAAAAATATAACGCAACGGGAAAAAATAGAAAAAATAGAAAAAAAAACCGCCCTGATCTTTGAGTTTGCTTATGGCGTGATCGCAGGCTACCGTATTAATTCGCGAGTAAGAAAGTACTACTCGGCAGGACAGTATTCGTGTATAAGACAGGGGTAAAACAGACTAATTTTGGCCAAGATATCCGAATCGTGTTTAAGACAGCAAATTTTTCCTATAAGACAGTAGTATAGTAATGTCGATGTTGACTCGCACAACCGGCTTCTTTCACTCATCACCATCACTTGTACAAAATATGCCAATTCCGCAGGCACCTCGTCCTGGACCCAGTGCGCAAACCACCAGTCAAAAACCTCGCGCAACCTCAGTATTGCAACTGCAGAACTCTAGCAGCCGGACAGCCATTCCAGCACTATCAGAGGTGAATTCCGAAGGACCTGATGTGGCAACTACCTCCTGAGTCTGAAGACCAACCCGATCTGCCAACAGATACAGAGGATGAAAGTTCTGACGTTGAGATTGTGGATGATGAGGAGGAAGCGGATGGAAGTGACAATGAGCACGGAGATTACATTACTGAAGAAGAGGCTGTTCAATATGCTACGATTACGCTTGGTGAGGAGATCATGTAACTAGATATCAATTTTGCTACTGTTGGTGTTGTTCTGAAATTTTTTTTTGTTGCGAAATCTTTTTTTCTCTTACCCCCCCCTTCTTTTATAAGAAAGTACCCCGTGTTTAAGCTAGTACCGTGTATAAGACAGTAAATTTAAGGCCCCTCCGACCGCCCGTTTGTTCGTAAGACAGCATTCTTACTCGCGAATTAATACGGTATATATCGAGCTGGGGAAAAAGCGAATATTGGGTATATCACATGCTGAATATCAAGCAGGGGAAGAAGCGAATATTGGGTATATTGCAGGCTGGATATCGAGCTGGGTAAGAAGCGAATATTGGCTATATCGGAGTTGGCGAGTTTAGGGGAAACACGCGTAGAGTGGATATGAATAAATAACGCGGTAATATGGCTAGGCGGTTGTACGTCAAGCTGGGACGGGGCGAATACCGGTATTGGCAGGCTATAGACTATCATTAGTAATACATTATATAACTAAGCACATTGTGAACGTACAGAAGACAGGTCTATGATTATGTCCACGCCCCTTTGCTTGCTCAATAATCTGTCGGCAGTAGCTGCCAGAAATAGCTGCTAGCGCATGCGTGATGCAGGTGGACCTTGCGCGACCTATTTATTCCCAATATAGTAGAGCGTGATTTGCGAATTTCCGTTACATGAGTTAGAGTTTAAACTGGCTGTTCATTTTGTTCGTTCCATTTAAATTAGCCATACTAGAAGAGGCAATTACCAAATTTGTATCTATCTTGTGCTGCGTTATTATATATATCTTACTCATACAAAACTACAGGCAATTGCTATCTATAATCATGTATATTCCTTAAGTACAGGCTATTAAATATAATACCAAATATATATATATTCTGGTCCGTTACGGAATTTAGTCCATTCCGGAATTGACCGGTCTATAACGGAATAGACTGGATTCCATAACAGACCAGTCTATTATGGAATTAGAATCTTTAGTTCGTAAAAAATTTTCTTCAATGCAACAGAGCAATACTCTTCAATACAACAAATGCAACATAATATACTCCTTAATATAACATACTTCTCTTCAATGTTCAATGCAACATACTCTGTATATAACAATATTACCAGTATACTATGATATTCCCGCTTTCATTATAATGTCAGTTGCTGAAGATAATAGTGATGTTGATTTGAATCAGTTTCACTTGCTAGGCTCAGTTCTATCTTAAAGTGCAATTGAAGCATTCTCTGGTACTGTATATACTAAGTTTGAAGAGTATTTGCATACAACAAGTAGTAAATCTTGGTTAACCTTTGAGAAGTAATTCTTTAAAATCCAATTCAAGTATATAGTAATTAACTATAACTTAAATATTGTAAAATAAAAGTATATCTTCGAGACCCAAACTTAAAGGCTCTAGCCAGTGATTTACTAGCAATCAAACTGCGATGGAAGGCTTTAAATGAATATAAGCTGCGCAATAATGCACTTTATTTTATTGCTGGCAAAAATAATAATAGGAAATGAGTGATTTTAGAGCATAATATATTTGATATTATCACATATATTCATGATACTTTACTATATGTAGAAAAGAATAAGACCTATAATACTATTAATGAGAAGTATCATGGAATTACTTGCAGTGAAGTATGGGCTTAAATCTACTTATGTATATTATATTAAATTAATATTTTATTTAGGTTACTGAACTTTTATAATACTGTCAGCTTTGTGCATGCAACAAACCAAGCCAAAGCTATAGTTTATTACAACCAATAGTTGTAAATAGTCTTTGAGATCAAGTACAAATTAATCTAATTAATATGCGAGCTGATCCAGATAGAAAATACTAATGGATTTTATATATTCAAGATTATTTTAGCAAATACTCTAGTACTTATCCTTTAAAGTCTAAAGAAAGTACCTAAGTTGTTAGTATACTAATAATGTGGATTGAACAATTTGGTCTACCAAAAATTCTTCAATGCGATAATAGTAATGAGTTTAAAGGTAAAGTACTTGTTATTATAGAATATTATGGAATTTCTTTAATATAAGGACATCTACACTATCCTCAAATACAAGGATTAATAGAATAAGCAAATGCTATTCTAAAGTAGAAGATTCGAATAACAAAGCTAAATTAAGTAACAATCAATAGGTATAGATTTTACCTATTATGATTTTAGTAATAAATTAACAAGTAAGTAATCATTTTTAATACTTAGATTGATCTTATAATGAAACTAATAATATTAGATTCACTCGACAACTGGATATAGTCTATATGAGGTTGTATTTAAACAAAAAATATATCAAATTTCTAGTCATTTATCTCCAATCCTAGATGTAAATGATAAAAATAATAAGAATGAGTAGGAGGAAGAGGAGAAAGAGAAGAATGAGCAAGATAAGGAGGAACAAGAGGAAGATAAGTATAAAGAAGAGGAGGAAGAGGAAAATGAGCATAAGGAGGAGGAGGAAGAGGAAGATAAGTATGAGGCAGAGGAGGAAGAAGAAGATAAGGATGAGGAGAAGGAAGAAGGGGAGGAAGAAGAAGAGCAAAAGTAAAAGGAGAACAGTCTGGATAACTCTCAGTCTATTCCAATTCAACTTCCCAATACTGATGCTATACTAGCAAAAGTTCATAAATGTACTTCAATAGCTTACAAGCATATAGCAAATCGATATTCTCAATAGCATAAAATAGATACCTTTATAATAGGTAATCTCATTAGCTTGCGAATTTCTTATATTGATCAAGTGTCTACTGACCATCGCTAGATTTTTTGCAGAGTTATCTACAAGCCTCATCCTGACCAATATCAGCTATATTGTAAATAGGGCCTATTGGATTAATACTACCCTACTAGAGAATTGGAGCAACTTCCTTCTAGTATTAGACCAGCCTACCTTGAGTCTATTCCATTGGCATGGTAAAGTGAAAAACCAAAGTCACTATATAAAGTTGCACATCTTGCCTCTGCTAGATCTATAGTTCACTACAAATGCAAAGGCCTATGTTTTAACTATCACTTCTAATGCAAAAAAGAAGGACATTCATATACTGCCAACTGCCATACTGGGTCAGGACCACACTTATGTATAAATTTAATGCAAGTACTGGTAGGATATTAAGTGAATTAGTAGAGATTGAGCAAGTAGAAGTTTGATTGAATAAGTGGAGGTTTAAGTAAGCAGGGGATCAAACAAGCAGGGAATTGAGCAAGCAGAGGTTAGATTGAGCAAGTGGGAGATCGAGTAAGTAGAGGATTGAGCAAGCGAAGATTGGATTGAGCAAGCAGGGGATCAAACAAGTGGGGGGTTGAGTAAGTAGGGGATTGAGCAAGTGGGGGATTAAGCATATGAGGGATTGAGTATGCAGAAGTTTAAGCTTTTATTATATATAAAAAATAATAGACTTGGTTTCCTCTCAATTTGCCTTGCCTAGAGTTCACATATATGCTATTTTGGAATAGCCTTGCAATTCCGCAATAGACCAGAACATATATATTGTATACTTGTATACTCCAACATATGTAAATAAATCCATATATATTTAGCATTATATATTCTTACATACCTATAGTAATGTTATTATTGTAAAGATAGTGTAGAGAGAATATTTGAACAAATAAATAGCCACTTAGAACATTAATAGAAATTCCCGGATCATGCTTTACTATATTGGAAATAAATAGGTCACGGATTAGACTATACATCTTGTGAGGTCTACCTATATTATGCATGCACTAGCAGCTATTTCTGGCAGCTACTGCCGACAGATAATTGAGCAAGCAAAGAGGTATGATTATTACGAGTTCGCACATAAGGGTGGTCTATACAGAAGTAGAAACCGAAGCCAACAGCTGCTGAGACTAAGGATATGGATTGATCACCTATAGCAAGTCTAGTAATAGACCCTCTAAATCTATAAGTTAGAGAGACTGGCCAGAATAAGGAAGTGTGTGCCTGATCTAGCGAGGGCTTGAGGGCTGGAGTTAGGTTATATCAACTTATAGTATAAACTGCTTCTTACATAGGGATAGATATTGGTGGCTTTTAGCAAGAGCACTACGTTATTATATAGATGTCATGAGTAGGAGTTATCACTAGCAGGCTATATAAAGGCCTCTTCTATCTAGATAAAAAGGCCAGAACATAAGTACTGTCTTGTTTACCTGGTATCAGAATATACTTGCTCGCACATCATACCTTTGCTTGCTCACTAAAAAGCTTATTCTTCTTGCTAAGACCCTACATATTCAACAAGGCCCAGACCTAAGGTCGAACTCGTAATACCCCTACGGTCTATTCTTAATAGTAATCAGTTAGACATGATCATAGATTTATTATCTGTACTATTTACATATGCCAGTTACATACTCTATTACTAATGACAGTCTATAGCTATAGTATACCCAATACCAGTATACACCCTGTCCCTAGCTTGACATTCAACCACCTACCCATATTACTATATTATTTTTTCAAATCTACTATACACGTGTTTCTCCTGAACTCACTAACTCCAATATAGCCAATATTCACTTCTTCTTCTTCTCCAGCTCGATATTTAGTATGCAATATACTCAATATTTACTTCTTCCTAAGCTCAATATCTAGCCTGTAATATACCTAATATTTGCTTCTTCCCTAGCTTAATATTCAACCTGCAGTATACCCAATATTCACTTCTTCTTAAGCTCAATATTCAGCCTATAATATACTCAATATTTGACCTATCCTCAGCTCGATATCTAGCCTATAATATGCCCAATATTCGCCTTGTCCTCAGCTTTATGTGCAAGCACCCAGCCATATTACTGCATTATTTTTTCATATCCACCATATGCATGTTTACCCTGAACTTGCCAACTCCAATATTGCCAATATTCGCTTATTCTTAAGCTCAATATCCAGCCTACAATACACCTAATATTCGCTTCTTCCCAAGCTCGATATCCAGCCTACAATATACCCAATATTCTCTTCTTCTCCAGCTCAATATCCAGCCTGCAATGTACCCAATATTCGCTTCTTCCAAGCTCGATATCTAGCCTGCGATATATCCAATATTTGCTTCGTCTCTAGCTTAAGATTCAACTTGCAATATATCTAGTATTCACTTCTCCCCAAGCTCGATATCTAGCTTGCAATATACTCAATATTTGCTTTTTCCCTAGCTCAATATCTAGCCTACGATATACCCAATATTTATTTCTTCTTTAGCTCGATATACAGTATATGAATACCCAATATTCACTCTATCCTTAGCTCGATATTTAGCCTGCAATATACCAAATATTCGATTCTTCTCTAGCTCAATATTTAGTATATAATATACCTAATATTTGTTTCTTCCCTAGCTCAATATCTAGCTTACAATATACCCAATATTCACCCTATTCCTAGCTTGATGTTCAACCACCTAGCCATATGGTTGCATTATTTTTTTGTATTTACCATACATATATTTTTCTGAACTCACCAATACAGAAGTCTTCTTTTCTTTCATGTATCTACTCCTACTTAATGGGAGGGAAGGGGTAGTACAAACTAGCTGTACCTCTATATTTATACCCTCCACTTTTGTTACCTTCTATTAATTCCTACTGTTATTTCTAATGATATATATCTAAATTAATGAACTTTTAATCTAGGCTATATTCTTTATATGAGTGTAGTCCAACAAATAGTATGATAAGTACTTCCCCCTCTTATCTTTTCTGAATAGAAACCCTCAAGGTAATGGGGTAAAGCAATAGTGATAAACAGCAGGCACTACCTACCAAGTAGGTCATAAGCAAGCTCAATGATTAGGGCAGTTTTTTTTTTTTTTTTTTCTATTTTTTCCCGTCATATTATATTTTTTATTTTTATTTTATTTTATTAACTTTTCCCTATCATATTCTATATTTTTTTCTGTTTTTTTTTATTTTTTATTTTTTAAATTTTTTGTATTAATATTTTGCTTTATTTGCTAGTATAGTAATAATTTCACTTGTATTTATTTATTTTGTTAGCATGGTCATTTATTTTGTATGCAATAAGAATATTTGAATACAATATTATATTGAACATATCGTGACATTGATATATGTAACGCTGAATTAGCATAATCTTAGTGAAAAGAGTGAGGCCTTAGTATACTTTGTGTATAAGATGATCCAATTGCCAATAGAGTCTATTTGGCTAACAGGTCGGCCACTTGGCTAAGATTATATCTTGGCCTATAGGATAAAACATACCCCATATACTCCTAGCTCCTGTATTCCTACCCTACATACTTCTAGCTCCTACATTCCTATCTTCTATACCCTATATACTCCTAGCTCTAGCTCCATACCTCTCGCATTCCCAGCTCCAGCTTCCTACTCCATGAACTCTCAGCTCTGGCTCTATACCCCTCGCACTCCCAACTCTAGCTTCCTACTCCATATACTCCTAGCTCTAGCTCTATACTCCTTGCACTCCCAGCTTTAGCTTTCTATCTCATATACTTCTAACTCCAGTTCCATACCCTACGCACTCTCAGCTCTCACATTCCTACCCTCTATACCCTATGCACTCCTAGCTCTAGCTTCCTTATTTTCCTACTAATCTATATACTCTCAATTCTAGTTCAGCTTAGTTTTATTAAGGTTGCCAAAAAAACTCTTTTCGATAGTACTCCTGCCCTTTGCATCCTCCTCATGTTCTTATTTAAGACTGTTTTTTTTATCTTTCTTAAGCTCCCTTTCCTCATCTTCTTCAAATTCATTTTCTTTATCTTCTTCACTTCCTGCTTCTCAAAGTTGGAATATTTATCATTGTCCTTCAACTTTGCAAGTATAATGGTTATGTCCATATTTGTAATATCTCCTACATGCTTTTCTCCTTTGTCCATACTCAGTAGGAGCTCCTACACCATTTAGGCTTGCCTCTACTCGAGCTATTTTTTGGAAAGATTTTGATTGAAATCCTTTGATCCTTGGACACCCTCTATTATTTTATTGTTATAAGGTGCCTATATCTTATTTGATACAGCTAACTCAGAGGTTAAAATCGAGAGGATATTTGTCTGATATATATAGAGGTCCGACACAAAAGTCTTTTCCTCCTTCTTATTTAGGAATAATAACTTAGCAGTATATATACATGTATATGGAGTCATATTTATATAGTAACTTGGATATGCAAATATTCCTGCATCACCACCAAACTGGTCAGGCCAGCTCACCTCCATGGAGAGGTCCTACCAAGTAGCTCTATATATCTACGCAAGCGTTTAAGAATGTTTGATATTATAACTCATACTTAGGTAGTAATTTTGCAATCGCTTAGAGAAACTCTTACTGTTATTTAGCAGTAAACTAGAATTACTCAAAGATAGATTCAGAATATTCACAATGAAGTATAGAAGAGGGGGTGGAAATATAGAACTCTCTTAACCTTAGAGTATATTAAGTATAAGGATTACTCTGGAAGGAAAAAACTAACAATGGGGGTGTAAATTAGGTGGAATTTATTTATAGTTAAAATATACAGTACATATATACCCATATTGTGTATATGCCAAGAAACTATATATATTTATTTTAGAATATACATATATATAGTGCCAAAACACTATTCCTAAATAGGAAAAAGAAAAAGACTTTTGTGTTGGACCTCCATATAGAGGTGTAGAACAAAAGTCTTTTCTCCTTTCCTATCTGGGACTTGTATATGTAGTACCATGTATACATGAATACTTGGCATATGTATGGGCATTTATATATATTTATACATATGTGTCAGTACTATAGCCTTAACCACATCCTTAGTTATCTTACTTTCTTACTATCTAACCTTTCAATTTACTAGATATTACCAATACCTCAATTGGCTAGATATCCACTCTTCTTTAACTATGGAATTCATCATATATCAGCCCTTCCTTACCCCTTAACCCTTCAACTAACTCTTTCCTATAATTTATCAAGTATATTACCCTTCTTTGCCCTCTTAAATTGCTTATATTGACCTCAATTTCTTAGATATCAACTCTCCAATCACATACCCCCTAAACCTACCAATCGAATACCCTGCAACTTGCCAATTAAATATCTTTCAAGCCTACCAATCAAGTTCTTCCTAACCTACCAATCAAGTACCTTCCAACTTACCAATCAAGCACTTCCTAACCTACCAATTAAATACCTTTCAACCTACTAATCAAGCACCTCCCAAACCTGCCAATTGAACATCCCTAACAATCCTCCTAATTGGGATATTTAATATTGTATCTTGTACTTAGATGGTAATCTTATAATCTATAGGAAAGACTCTAGCTATTATTCAGTAGCAAACTAGAATAACTCCAAAACATATCTAGAATCTCTATACTAAAGCATAGCAAAGAGGATGGGAGCCTAGCATCTTATTAAAAATAGAGTATATCTATAATAGGGATCACTAAGAGAGGGGAAAAAAAGATTACTCTTTTAGTGGAGCAGGCTATTATAGATGCAATCACTAAGGGTTAGTATGGTTGAGACTCGGAGAAGATACTTATTTAGCTTAGCTTGCAGTTTAATAGCTCATCTTAGAGCATATTCCGAGGGTCCTCGAATATATAAGGTGTACTTTATACCACTATCAATATCCGGTGCAAGTTAGGAGGGGGTGAAGTGGGATGAGTGTGTAAGGTGGGTAAAGAGCGAAGGCATTGGTCATATAGTAGATAGCTAGTTGTAGATAGCCAACTTGAATCCGACGGATATGCATATGTCAAGTATATATGCATGCATATGTACGAATATGTATGCATATGCAGGGTTTTCCCAAAGAACAAAGGGGAAAAGACTTTTGTTCCGCGCCTCCGTAGAATGCCATATCTCAGTTCGAAAATGTTTTGGAATAAGGTTTTTTTTTTTTTTTTTTTTAAGTCTGTACGTCTGTAAAGCCTGAAGCTATGAGACGGCCCCGTTCCGCCCCTTAAAGGTTTGGTACTCTCACGGAACAACGAGAGCAATACTACCGAAATCAACCAGACTAACCGAAATCAGCCCGCCACATTCCTCTGCCGTGGCAACCTTGGCCCACAATACCCCACAACCCTCCCTATCCTTTCTTTCTTCCCTCTACCTACCCCAACCCCACCTTACCTTCATCTTGTTGCGTCTAAATTCAACACTACGATCAGCCAACTGAAGCCACTGCGATCACGCTGGCAAGAACAACAAGATGAGGCAGGGGATTTCTTTCCTTCTTGTATCTTCATATCCTCCTTTTCTTCCCTCCACCCTGACCCTGCCAGAGCGAAGACAGCCCTTACCTTCATCTTGTTGCGTCTAAATTCAACGCCGCGATTAGCCATCTGAAGCCACTGCGATCACGCTGGCAAGAACAACAAGATGAGGTGGGGGATTTCTTTCCTTCTCTGTGCGGGCTTAAGGGTTGCCCGGGACAACGCTTTGATGGAACCCTTTATAAGCAGGTAAACCCAACCAAAGAAAATGTCCCCAGAATACTGTTTTCCTTTCTAACAGTCTTTTAACCCTCAAACTAGGTCAAGTTTCGAGAAGAACGTCTTGACCAGGTCTACCATGTATTCATCCCCCCCGTCTTTTACCTTTTTTTTTTTGGTAAATCAGTCCTCGTATTGAAGCTCTCGCTTATGACGAGGCAGCGCATCCCCTCAGGTTAAGCCTGACGGGATTGTCCTACCACTGGGCCGCTCCCTGCCCCGTATCTATGTACACGTGACCGGATACCCCCCGTCGAAGATATTCACACCCCAGAAGAACGCAAAACAAAAGAGAGTCGCCACAATCACCCCCTGACCGCTTCCGCCAGTTTCTCACACCACTCCGGGTCCTCCCAGATCTGCTCCCACTTCCGCCCCTTCCCATCCGCCACTCCAGGACAGCTCAACAGGTGAGCAGCGTTCTGAGACACCCCCACTTCACACAGCCCGCACCACGGGTCATCCGCCCTGCCTATTTTGTGCAGCCACCAGCGCTGCGGTCCACGATTAGTCACTACTACGTCAACCCCCGTAGCGCTTCTTGGTTCCATTTCGTCTGCTTGGAAGGTCATCCCATGGGGAAGGTTAACAAAGTATGTAGGTATACTTAGTAGGCAGCGGAATAGTTCAGTGGGTAATGCAGTAGACTTATGCAGATATGAGCGCTCAGTAGCAGAGTTCACTAGACGGTAGGAGTGGACGATGCGGTTGAAGACTTGCTTGTAGAATTAATTACAGAGGGGAGCGGGATGTCTTTATATACAATGAGGTTGCGAGTCACTTGTGAGACATACCGTGACAGGGATATTAACCAGCCAATGAGAAGCAAGAGAAATGCAAATAAGCGGAAGCGCTAGC
This sequence comes from Tirmania nivea, assembly GCA_015179035.1. Taxonomy (NCBI): domain Eukaryota; kingdom Fungi; phylum Ascomycota; class Pezizomycetes; order Pezizales; family Pezizaceae; genus Tirmania; species Tirmania nivea. The sequence goes on from WHUY01000082.1 coordinate 138,752, forward strand.
AACAAAGTAAGCTGACGTTGGATAAGCTGACGTTGGATAAGCTGATTTGCATAAGCGCATGGGTTGACCACAGGATAGGCCATGGGAGGAAGTCGGGTGTACTGGATGTGCGTTCCAACAAAGGTCTGTCGGATGCCTGCCGGTGTAATGATGTCAGGTCTCAGCATCGTCTTACCCACCCATGCCACCTTCTTCGCCTTCCTATCCGCCCTCTCGTTCCCTTCTACCCCACTATGCCCCTTTACCCACATCACCGTCTTGCTACCGCTCCTTATCTCTTCTACTGCCAGTTCCTCTATCCACGACCGCGGTTGCTCAAAGCATAGATTCCGTAGCCGGCCTATGGCGCCCTGGCTATCAAAAGCCACTACCGACCTTCCCACCTTCCACGCTCGCGCCACTCCCAACAGCTCAGCGTCCATCACCGTGGCGAAGGAGCCTAAGTATACCCCCTCCTCCCATCCCCCTCCCGCTTCCCCTCCAACCGCCGCTGATGCTGCCACCTCCTCTTGTCTTGATCGACCATGCTGTCACCTCCCCTCCATTCAGCTCCGCGACATTGATCTCCCTTCCCATGGTCCCACCGCTTCCAGACATCCAGTGGAGTACCGCATCTGGTTCTACCACCTCCGCCAGTATACCTTCCGCGGTCTCCCTTAGCGCCGGTAGCGCTCTCCCATATACCGATGCCGCCCACCGAATCCTTTTCGTCCACATCCATGTTTTCAGGTCCTGGATTCCAGTGATATCCTTGATCTTCGTCCTCACACTGCCCCTCCACCCCCCACATACCCACCTCCCCCATTCTGCACTCAGCCTCTCCATTTCCTCAGAGGGTTCGGTGTGTAGCTCCGCCCCATATGTCAATATTGGAAGTTCCTGCCCGCATACTATTTGCTTCTTGCCTTTGGGTGGTAGCTTGGTGAGTCGCTGTACTAGTTCCCATGCAGCTTTTGCCTTCGCTGTCCGATGTGCCTATGCTTCCTCCGCGACTTCATGTTGATACCCAAGTGTAGGGCCTCTGCCTCCTTCCACCTTTCACTAATAATAAATTGCTATTGTTCTGTCCCATGGGCCAAAATTACATCTTGGCCAAGTGGCCGACCTGTTGGCCAAATAGACCCTATTGGCAGTTGGATCATCCCGTACACAAAGTGCACTAAGGTCTCGCTCTATCCACCAAGATTATGCTAATTCAGCGTCGCATGCATCAATGTCACGATATGTTCAATGTAACATTGCATTCAAACATCCTTATTGCATACAAAACAAATAACCAACGCCTACAAATAAACAAACCCAAAACACGAGTAGAATTATCACTACCCAGCAAACAAACCAAACTATTAACCAAAAAAATCTAAAAAACCAGTGAAAAAAATGGAATACGACAAGCAAAAATGAAAATAATAAAATAAAAACCCCTAAAAAATGAGACAAGATAATGTAACGAGAGAAAATTAAAAATAAAATTAGGTAAGCCTCTGTAAGACAATAGTATCCGACATATTATCCATACAGGAAGTCTCCGGGCCGATCTAGTATTAGAGGAAGGAAAGCCTGATTCTAATACAGGCGAAGAATTAGCTGATGAACTAACAGAAGGGGACAATGATGGCGGGAACAGAAAACGAACCTGAAATATGTGGAATTAATAGCCTAGTATTGCGTTCCTCCAAAGCAGCTAGATTAAGACATATTTCAGCCTAATCATTGAGCTTCTTCTTATGGTAATAATTAGTACATTGAAAGCCAGACTTGAAGTATTTGTAGCGTTGAGCAAATGGCAGGGGAGCCCGTGTCGATTGTCACGTGGTTGTCGATCGTTACGCAGTAAGTGATACTACTTGCCAGCTTACTTAGTATTTGCTCATTTGCTTAGCACTTGCCAGCTTACTTATCACTTGCTAGCTTACTTAGCTTATTTGCTCGCTTGCTTGCCAGCTTACTTAGCTTATTTGCTCACTTGCCATACTAGTTTTCTTGCATGTATATAAACAAGCCTGTGAAAACATGAATTGATACGAAACTGGCAATTGCCTCCTCTAGAATGGCTGATTTCGATAGAACCCAACGTACAACAGCCAGTTTGAACATCAACTTCACCCCAACGGAAAGTTCCGAATTTTTTTTTTTTTTTTTATAAAGTCTATACGTCTATGGAGCCTAAGGCTATAAGACGGCCCCGTTCCCTCATCTTAGAAGACTCGGTACATCCACGGGACAACGGATTGCATGAGCGCCCAGCCTCCCGAACCAAGGAGAACATAACAGAAAACACCCCTTCCTCCCCCGCCACGCCTCATACCGGCCCTCCACTTAAAACAGCCACCGCCACGCCCCCTACCGGCCCTCCCAAATATATATGAATCTGCCGCCGCCACGCCCACTCCCGGCCCTCCCCTCCACATAGCCCCCCCGCTCATACCAGGTCCAAGTTGGCGAAGAAGGTCTCCGCCAGATCCACGATGATTTCCTTCCCCCCATCCTTTACCTTTTTTAACCACCTCTTCTGAACGTCCACCTCCTCCCAAGTGCTCCATCGTCTTCCCCTTCCTTCCCCATGCGAGCAGACCAGGGCCACGTGGCTGCCTGTCTCAGGGTGCTCACCACATTTCCGGCAGCTGGGGTCAGCACTGAGCAGTGTTATCCAATTTTGCGCGCCAGGACTGGAGGTTCCCCTTTTCAGTCCTGCAATTGCGCTGTACCATATTGGGAAGAAATGGGCTCCTGCGCCATGCCTACCGTCAGTTCATGCTAAATTCTGCAGAATCGGCTTATATTATGCAATTGCATGTGCCCAAAAACGCTAAATTATGCAGTTGAACGATTTCGCAGAATTCTGTTGGCGCTAACGGCTCGATTGATGAATGGGTCGCGCTAACATCACCATTGCTGAGTGGGGCGCCCCGACTGTAAATAGCGCCCCATTTGTCAATGGGTCGACCGATTGACAAATCGCCATGATTGCTGAATGGGACAGAACACAAGGTGTCAGCGGAATTGACATTGTACGGTGGTAATGAGTGAAAGAAGCCGGTTGTGCGAGTCAACATCGACATTACTGTACTACTGTCTTATAAGAATAATTTGCTGTCTTAAACATGATTCGGACGAATACTATCCTGCCGTGCAGTACTTTCTTACTCGCGAATTAATACGCTTCTTTGACTGCTCCGACTGACATAGGTTTCCTTGGGGTATTAATATTAGATAGAGTAGTGACCAATGAGCTAAATTCAGGGAGTAAGTTCCCGAGGATTTGCCATTTTATTTTTTGGTCACTAATGTCTTCCCCTAGGTATCGTAGGTCGGAGGCTGCCGTACAGACTGCTGAGATGAACTGAATACCTTGTTGGTTCACACCCAGCATACCCAGAATACCTATTTTTTTTTTTTTTTTTTGAACTCATTACTCGTATGCACAACCTGAAGGGTCGTATGACGAGCCACCCGGAAACCCGGGTGGATTCAAGGGACAGTCAAGTTAATCTGACGCCCTGCGCGAGCTACGTAAATCAAAACAACGCGAGCGAATAAAATCAAACAATGTAGCAAATATCAACTATGCGCACTCTCCTATCGTCCAACGAGGGGGCGGTAGAGGTAGGCGAAGTATGCCTCCACCGCATCCCACTCCTCCTCCTCTCCCTCTTCTTTTCTCCATAAGGGTGTGTGACGGTCTAGGCCTGGGCACGAGCCGGCTCGCGAGAGTTGCAAGATAACTACATACGAAGATACGGATATAAACAGACATGGAAAGAGGAAAGAATCATTTGTACCCTTATCACCCAGCGAAATCAGACGATACATAGGACTGCAATATTGTAGTAACCGAGCAATTTGTAGGTTTCAACCATCGCGTTAATTGGTGTTTCTCTTGTGTTGGTAGGCGTGGTCGGTAATGTCGGCGACTGCACTTGTAAATACTTTCCATAATAAATGTGGCGACGCGATGGCTCATCCTGAATAGATTCCCGATTAATAAATAGCCTACAACTGTAGAGAAGAGATAACGCAGAGATAGTTGTTAAACCGACAAGATCCAGGGCGAGATACTGTATAACTGTAGTTCTCAGGGGGTGTAGTGGACTCCGGCGTAGGTGTCATTGAGGTGGAAAAAAAAAAAGAGTTTTTTTTTTTTTTTTTTATAGAGTCTGTATGTCGATTCGACTTAATGTCATGCGACGGCCCCGTTCCCTCGCCTTTAAAGGCTCGGTACCCCACGGAACAACAGGAAAACTACGTACAACTGTATCCCGCCAACGTAATAGAACTGTGAAATGACCCAGATCACCGACCCGAGTCCGAGCCCGAGTCCAACCTCTTCCGACCTCTCTCAAAATCATATACCTCTACCGGAAGGCAGCGTCCCCGAACTTTCATTCCCATCTGCCCACCCTGTACATGAAAAGAGACCGGTAAATTAAGAAAAACAACTACCGAGCTGGTAGTTTTGCCTGTTTTCCTATGACCTCCCAGGAGCCAACGTGCTCCCATTATCCCCCGCATTCCTGTTTTCCTCACATCCTGTATTGTGTCTGCCATGGGTCGGTGGCAGGGTATTCCGTGCACAACAAAAGCCCTAGTATCAACGTACCTATCATTCTCAACCTTGACTGGCTTTGCTGGCTTTTTGTGTTTGGCAGCTGGGGATTTTGCTGCCTTGGGTCCCGTTTGACGTACAACGGGCTGTTTTTTGGTGACGGGAGGTGTCACCGGGGCCTCGTCCTTCACTACCTCCTCCTTCTCATAATCCGAAAGGTCCTCGTATAGGGTGAACCTTTCTTGATCGACCATCTCCACATCCTCCTGTATCCGATCACTGTCCTTAGCCCCCTCCTTCTCCTTTCCTTTCCCCTTGCTCTGCCTCTGTCCCTTCTTCTTCTTCTCCTCAACTAGTATCTCCTCTTGTGGTTCGGTTGATGCATTAATCATATCCGGAGATGCTTGTATACCAACCTCTACCATCTCCATCTCCTTAGCTAGCTTTGGTACTTGAGTGAGGGTCCACTCCCGTTCAAGCTCCCTCCGTACTGATGCCAACGTCTCTTCCAGCTCCTTCTTCTCTTGAACCCACACCTTCTTCTCCTCTTTCACCTTCTTCAACTCCTCCGTCTTCCTCTGAGTCTCGGACTTGAGATTTCAGAATTTGGGGTCCTCCCTTGACCTAACTTCCAGTTTCTCCAGGTGGTCCTCGACTGCGCCAATTAGCGTCGCTACTGGCCTTCCTCTTGAACATCGGATGGTGTCTGCAAGAAAATTCGATAGCTTTTCGAGTTTTTCCTCTGCTTCCGTGTTCCTTCTCTCTTCCATCAACCCACTGTTTGTTATCTGCAAATCATTATTTTTCTTCCGCTCTCTCTCTAGCCTCTCCTTCAACTCCTCAACCTCATCCTCCAGGCCTTGAATAGCTTCCATTCTTTTTTGGATTTTATTCAGTTCCTTTGATACCCTCACCCTGCCTCTTCCTACCTCCTCCTCATTAAACTCTCCTAATAGCTAATCCAATAAATGGTTTTCTGCCTCCTGATCGTCAATCTCCAAGAAGGCCCCAATATGCTGGATAAAAAAATCTCCGAGCTCTTTCCACTGCCAGTCTGTTATCGAATCTCTTTTCTCTCTCGCTGCCACAACTCCTGCCTCCTCTAATTCCCTCTCATCATCTGAGTCCAAATAACCGGGCGGATTTCCTTTAGCCACCCATGGACCACACGTGTATTCTTCCTCCTCACTACTCTTGCCAGTCTCCGAACAAACTTTCAAACAACTCATCATCTGAATCCACTACCTCCTTTCTCACCTTCCTTCCAACCTCCGTGCCCTCGGTTATCACTTCCAAATCTCTTCTCACTGTCTCCATATCCCTAAACCTCTCTATCCCCTTAGCCGGTCCAAAAAAATAGACTTTGGAGCCGTTTTTATTTTCAGCACTGCCGGCGTGTTGGCTGGTGTCGGTAATTGTGTTGGCTCCGGTATCTTGTGTGTCGGTGGAGCATTTTGGAAACTTGGTACTTGGATCTGGCGTCCGCCTTTTCCTTTGCCTCCTTTGCTCTTACCCGACCGTGGCATTATGGCAACCTGTTGTGTGATTCGCTGCAGCTGACTCCGTTGCTATGCGCCGTTTTCACTGTTGGCTTTGGAATCCCCGTCGAAAAGAGCCAATGGCCTTCTTGCCACGTGATTGTCGTAGGTGTTTTCTCTTGGGAGAATCGCCCAGTGAGTCGTAAAACTTCACCTCTGGGGGAAATCTGTAATTCCGTTCTTGCCTCGTAAAAAATTAGCTCACTCTCCTCCCGCCCTCGAGGGCTGTATAATCCTGTAATCGCCGACGTCGGAAACCCTCTGGTTGTCGGGCTGTATAAGGGTAACCGAAAAAAAAAAAAAAAAAAGAGTAAGGGTGGGACTGCAACATATTTTGAAGATTTCCACTCCTCGGGTACCTTCGGTATTTCGCGGTTGCAACGACCTCCGGGCTCGAGCCCGGGCTCGAGACTTTCCCGCCCCTGGCTCGAGCCGGCTCGGCTCGTGCCCAGGCCTAGTTCTGGGGGCCTCGGTTGGTGCGTAGCCAGGTGTAAGCCGACAGGGCGTGTCTGTGCCACACGCACCTGTTGGCGCCGAACCCGGGTTCCGAAAGCATGTCCTTCCGCCTGGCTTTGGCCGCTGCCCTGATACCAGCTGCGGTGGCTAACTGCTGGCTGCCTGCGATGCAGCCTAGTGCTGACTCGTAGGCTGCTCTCTTGTCTGCCTTCTCGTTGCCCGGGATTCCTATGTGGCTCCTAACCCACCTGATAGCCGTCTCCCGGTGTGTCCGTTTGTGGAGGAGATCCTTGAGCTCCCTCTCAATGCCGGATCTAGGTTGCGCGCCCCTGCTTAGGTTTTTTTTTTTTTTTGGTAAATCAGTACTTGCATTGAAGCATCTCGCTTATGGCAAGGCAGCGCATCCCCCAGGTTTAGCCTGACGGGATTATCCAACCACCGGGCCGCTCCCTGCCCCGTATCTACGTACATGACCAGATACCCCCCAAAAATCAGCTACCACAACCCCGTTATCACTGCCCCAATCACCCCCGGACTGCCTCCGTCAGCTCCGCGCACCACTCCGGGTCCTCCCATATCTGCTCCCATTCTCGCCCATTGCCATCCGCCACCGCAGGACAACTCAGTAGGTGTGCAGCATTCTGTGCCACCCCCTCCCCACACAACCCGCACGACGTGTCATCCGCCCTGCCCACCTTATGTAGCCACCAGCGCTGCGGTCCGCGGTCAGTAACCATGTACGTCAACCCCCGTAGGGCTTCCCGGTTCCACTTTGTCTGCTTGGACGGCCCCCCATGGGAAAAGCCTGTCGGATGCCTGCCGGTGTGATAACGTCAGGTCGTAGCATCCTCCTGCCCACCCATGCCACCTCCTTCGCCTTCCTGTCTGCCCTCTCATTGCCTTCCACTCCACTATGCCCTTTTACCCACATCACCGTCTTGTGGCCCTTCACCATCTCCCCCACTGCCAACTCCTCTATCCACGACCGTGGCTGTTCGAAGCGTAGATTCTGCAGTCGCCTGATGGCACCCTGGCTAGCAAGTGCCACTGTCGGCCTTCCCGCCTGCCATGCTCGTACCACTCCTAACATCTCAGCGTCCATCACCGTGGCAAGAGAGCCCAAGTATACACCCTCCTCCCACTCCTCTCCCGCCTCTCCTCCCACTGCTGCTGCCGCCGCCACCCCTTCCTGTCGTGACCCGTCCGACCATGCTGTCACTTCTCCTGCATCCAGCTCCGCAATATCTACTTCCCTCCCCACAGTTTCGTCCCCTCCACACATCCAGTGGAGCACCGCGTCCGGTTGTAACACTCCCCCCAGTATCCCTTCCGGGGTCTCCCTCAACGCTGGCAGTGCCCTCCCATAAACCGACGCTGCCCACCGGATTCTCTTCGTCCACATCGATGTTTTCAGATCTGGGATACCAGTGATATCCTCGATCTTTGTCCTCGCCCTACCCCTCCACCCCCCGCATATCCACCTTCCCCAGTCTGCGCTCAACCTCTCCATCACCTCTGAAGGTTCGGTATGCAGCTCGGCACCATATGTCAGTATCGGAAGCAGCTGTCCGCACACTATCTGTTTTTTCCCCTTGGGCGGTAACTTGGTGAGTCGCCGTACTAGCTCCCATGCCCTGCTTAGGTTTGACAGCGCATGCTTGCTTGCCGTAGAGTCCCTCAATATAAGGAGTCTGTCAGCCTCTGACGAGTGGAGGGCAAGCGAGATTCCCTTCTCTTCCCAGTCCGCTACCGTGGCCAGGGTTCCTAAGAAAGATCCATGTTCCGACTCGTGAGTCACCGCCGCTGCTGCGACTTCCCCGTTTTTCCCTCTGGTCCCGTCAGTGAAAGTGAATGACCGGCCATCCTCCTTGAGGCGGGAGGGTGTTCTGTCCCATAGGCCAAGATTACATCTTGGCCAAGTGGCCGACCTGTTGGCCAAGTAGACCCTATTGGCAGTTGGATCAACCCGTATACAAAGTGCACTAAGGCCTCGCTCCATTCACCAAGATTACGCTAATTGAGCGTCGCATGCATCAATGTCAATGTAACGTTGCATTCAAATATCGTCATTACATACAAAACAAATGACCGCGCCAACAAATAAACAAAAACAAGATCACCACACAAGTGAACAAATCAAAATATGAATGCAAAATTTTTTTAAAAAAAACCAGAAAAAAAAATAGAATAGGACAGGAAAAAGTTAATAAAATAAAATAAAAGCCAAAAATATAACATGAGAAGAAAAAATTGAAAAGATTGAAAAAAAAACTATTCTAATTATTAAGTTTACTTATAGACTAATTATAGACTATATATCAAGCTAAAGAAAAGAAGAATATTAAGTATATTATATACAAAATATTATACTAGAAAAAAAGCAAATATTAGATATATTATAGACTAGATAATAAGCTAGAAAAGTTGAAAAGAAAATTAAATATATTATAAGCTAGATATTAAACTAAAGAAAAAGTAAATATTATATCTATTATAGACTAAATATTCAGTTAAGTAAAAAGTAAATATTAAATATATTATAGGCTAAATATTAAATTAAAAAGAAATATATATAATTTTAAAGTAGTATTATTAAATTTAAAGCTATTATATAAATTTAATAACTAAAATACTTTTAGTATTAGTAATAAGTTAAAATTATTCTTTATATATATAAAAGTATAATAATTTAATTTATAAATAAATTTTATTAAACTTATAAAATATTTTTAAAAAGTGAGTTCTAATATAATATATAAAAAAAATAATTACTTTATATTTTACTTATATAATAACTATCTTAGTCTATTTTAATTTGATAGTTTTAAAAGGTCTTACAAAGCTATATTAGTTCTATAGACTCTTACTATTATTAAAGTAGCTATTAGATTCTATTTAGTATTATATTATAATTAATTATTTTTATATTATAGTAAGTAAATATATAAGCTAATATAATAAATAAGAAGAGAATTATTTTTAGTCTGAAAAGAAACTATAATTTATATAAATAATTAGAGTATTACCTACATTATAAGTAATAAGTAATATATATATAAGTATATTTATATATATATTAGGAAAAGGAATATAGATAAAAAAATCTAAGCTATATTCAAGAGAATATGAGATTATTATAACAACTAATTATAAAAAAATATATAAATTATTATATAAGGAGAAAAATTAATAAAAGAGATAAAAAAGCCTTATAACTAAATTAGTTAATATAGTAACTATAAGATATAAGTGAATTAGTTAATAGTAACTATACAATATAACTTAATTAGCTAATATAACAACTATAGAATATTATTAAATTTAGAGCTACTTAAATTAGCTAATATAATAACTACTAAATATAATTAAATTTACTAATATAATGACTATAAGATCTTACTAAATTAGTTAATATAGTAACTATAAGATATTACTGAATTAGTTGATATAGTAACTATAAGATATTACTAAATTAATTGATATAGCAATAGTAAGATTTTACTAAATTAACTAATATAATAACTATGAAATTTAATTAAATTATTTGATATAGTAACTATAAGATTTAACTAATATAGTGACTATAGGATATTACTAAATATGAAGCTACCTGAATTAGCTAATATAGTAACTACTAGATATGACTAAATTAGCTAATAAGGTTATTACTATATATGAGTAAATTAGTTGATATAGCTACTATAAAATATAACTAAATTAGTTAATATAGTAATTACAAAAATTAACTATATTAATTAATATAATAACTATAAGATTTAACTGATTTAGTTGATATAGTGACTATAGAATATTATTAGATATAGAAGTATTTAAATTTACTAATATAGTGAGAGCTAAATATAATTAAATTAACTCACATAATGATTGTTAGATATAATTATATTGACTAGTATAGTAATAGTCAGATATAACCAAATTAGCTAATATAACAACTATCGAATATGATTAAATCAAGTCATATAGTAACTATGAAATATTACTAAATATAGAGCGACCTAAAATTTTTAATATAGTAATTACTAGAAATAACTGAATTAGTTGATATAGAAACTATAAAATATTATTAAATATAGACCTACTTAAATTACCTAATATGGTTATTCTTAGATATAACTTAAGAAGCTGATATAGTAACTATAAAATATCAGTAAATATAAAACTACTTAAAATAGCTAATATAGTAACTCTATAATTTCAGAAAATATAAAAGTGCCTAAATTAAGTAATATAATAACTACTAGCTTAAATTGAATTAGCTAATATAGTGATTATAATATATGACTAAATTACTTAATATACTTATTATAGAATATCACTAAATATAGAGTAATTTAAACTAACTAATATAGTAACTAATAAATATTACTAAATAGGTAACTCTATAAAGTACTTGATACAGTGATTAATAGATATTATAGAATTCAGAAGTATTTATCTTTAGTAATATAGTGACTACTAAATATTGCTAAGCCTAGATATCTATAAATAAAGAAACATTATTACTACTAGATATTACTGAATTAGAAATTATCTTAATCATTAGATATTATTGATCTAGAATAGCCTAAATTAGCTAATATAGTTAGCATAATTAAATAAAAATTAAATATATAACTAATAACTAAGTATTTTAGTATTATTATTAGTAAATATAATTATACTAGAAACTATACCTCTAAATATAAGTATAATTTCAGTTGTAAGTTAAAAAAGAAAAAAAACTATTTAAATAAAATAAGTAATATAAAAATAATTCAAAAAAAATAAAGAATAACAAATAAAATAAATATGAGAAATAAAATAAATAGGATAAATAAAAGAAATAAACTAAATATAATAGATATATAAAATAAATAAAATATCTAATTATTATTTTTAGTTTGAAGATATATTGCCTTTAGATAATGATATATAAATTTTATATTGTAATGAGGCGCGGGGGGGCATGGCGACCAAGAGGTACGGTGGGTGCAGGGACAGGGTATGAAGGGGCTGTCACGGACGGTGTCACGGGTGTCACGGACGAGGGGCAAGGGCAGAAGGGGCCATTGAGCTGCAGAAGCGAGGTCTAGGGTGTGTACGTAGGTGTAGACGAAGAGACAGGGTCATGGGCCAAGTGTTGCACGCTAGATACAAGACGTTGGATGAGGATCCAACAAGAGTACGAGAAAGGAGATAGATATATACAAAGCGGGCTCGGGGAGCCAAGGCCGACAACAATCAGGAAATAGACTTTCCGAAGGTAATGAGATAACGGACGAGAATTAGCTAAGGAGAGAAGGTAATGAGATAACGAACGAGAATTAGCTTAGGGAGAGACGGTTGTGACAATATCCCCCCTTTAGGTTTGAGCTTCCAGCGACAAGAGTGAGTACGGAAATGACAAGAGCACAAGTAAGGACACTAACGATAACCAACGGGCAACAGTAAATAGCAAGCAAGGATCTCACTCTGCGGGGCGGGGCTTCCAGGGGTAACGCTGGTGAAACAAGTTTACCAAGTCCTGCGCGTTTTCCAAATCCTCAACTGGCTGCCAGGTGAGTTCCTCATCCCCCACCCATTTCACCTTGTATTGCAGCCGGCCATACCGTCTCCTTGAATCCAATACCTCCTCCACCTCCTATTCTTCTTCGCCTTCGATCACTATAGGTGGAGGCGGGGGGTGCTTCTGTCCCGGGAGGGGGTCCTCTGCTGCAGGTTCGATTTCTGACACATGGACGATGGAATGGCGCTTAATGTCTTTAGGGAATTTTAGTCGGTAAGCATGAGTGCCTACAGCCGCCAGCACCTCGAATGGGCCCAAGAACTTGTGGTCGAGCTTCCGGGATGGCCGTTCCGTCCAGAAGTGCCGGCTGGATAGCCATACCTGGTCTCCGGGTTGGTATCTAGGGGCTGGCAGCCTCGACCCGTTAGCGTACTCTGCTTGTCTGGTTTGTGCGTAAGCTAGCTCAGCCTTCAGGGTGGAGTGGAGTTCGGTGATCTTAGTTGCAAAATCTTTAGCGGGGGTGCTTTCTTTAGCCTTTTGTAGTGGTGCCAGTGAACTTACAAACCAGGGGTGCCAACTGTAATTCGCTAGGAAGGGCGAGGTCTTCAGTGTTTCGGAGAAGTGATTATTAGCAGCGAATTCGCAGGTTGCTAGCAGCGATACCCAGTTGTTCTGCTAGTAGTTGATGTAGGCCCTCAAGTATTGCTCCATGATGGCGTTCATCCTCTCAGACTGGCCATCCGTCTGAGGGTGGTATGCTGTAGACAGGTGTACCTCGACTCCCAGTAATTCGCAGAAGGCCTTCCAGAATTCCGAAACAAACTGGGGGCCACGGTCAGAGACAATCGATCTTGGGAGGCCGTGATAACGGAATACGTTATTCAGGTATAGGCCAGCTAGCTCCCGGGCGGAGCAGGTATCACGGCAAGGTATAACATGCCTCATCTTGGTTAGTCGATCTACTACCATCAGGATGGTATTGAACCCTGAATCCTCTGGCAACCCAGTCACAAAGTCCATAGTCAAGTCCTGCCAAGGCTAGTCTGGGATCTCCAGGGGTCTTAGGGTCCCGTAGGGAGCATGGCGAGTCGGCTTTGCCCGTTTACATACATAGCAGTTTCGTATGTACTGCTCCACATCCTTCCACTGGTCGATTCACGTGTACTGCCTAGTTAGTAGCTCTAGTGTTTTGGCTACTCCAGGGTGTCCTGCGGCTAAGGTGTCATGGTGCTCCTTAATTAGTCCCAGGCGTAGCTCATTATCTGCGGGTATATAGAGGCGGTCCAGGTGGTAGAGAAGGCCGTCCTGGGTCATGCATTCGGCTAGGGAAATCTTGGTATGGCGACGTTGGCCGGATGCAATCGCGGCAATGATGTCTTTAGCTACTACATCTCCCTCATACTCCCGTTTTACCTGTTGCCGGAGGTTGTCTTCAGTGTTGAGGGTCTCCAGGTCAGCATCAGTAATGTTAAGCATATTGGCTGCTAGATCGAGATTTTTCGGCTTTAGTACCACCTGATTCTGGTACTGTAGCCTTTCATCCCCTCCCTTAGGAAGGTCTTCTGATCTTCTGGTTAACGCATCAGGCTTACCACCAGCTTTACCAGGTCGGTACTTGATTTTGAAGTTGAACCGGGATAGGAACTCTGACCATCTGGCCTGCCGGCAGTTCAGCAGCTTCGTCGTTGTAAAGTACTCTAGGTTTTTATGGTCCGAGAGGACCTCAATGATCCCTTTGGCTGATTCTAGGTGGGGCCTCCATTCCTCAAATGCCCGCACAATAGCCATCAACTCCTTGTCATAAATCTCGTAATTGTATTCTGCCGGGGAATGCTTTTTGGAGAAGTAAGCTACTGGGTGGAGGATGCTATTATCATCATATTGAGATAGGATACCCGCGGAGACATAGTCAGAGGCGTCAGTCTCAACAATACATTCGCGATCGGGGTCAAAATGAGCTAGGATCGGTACCGAGCAAAAGGCCTCCTTTAGGTTCTCGAAAGCCGATTGCGCTGCAGGATTCCACTGGAAGCGCTGGTCCTTCTTCGTCAGCATTGTGAGGGGTGCTACAATACCTGAGTACCCCAGTATAAATCGTCGGTAGAAGTTAGCAAATCCAAGGAAGGCTTGTACATCTTTAAGGTTAGCTGGGACCTCCTAATCCCGGATTGCGGCAACTTTGGTAGGGTCCATTCTGATACCCTCTGTAGATATGATTAACCCTAGGTATTTCACTTCCTGTACATGGAATTCACACTTTTCTGGCTTGAGGTATAACCCAGCTTGTTCAAGCTTTTCTAGTATTTGCCTAACATGAATTTTGTGTTCTGCTAGGGAGTCTGAATAGATAAGGATATCGTCCAAATATGCTGTACAGAACACATCCAGGAAGTCCCGTAGGGTGTCGTTGATAAAATGTTGGAACGAGGCTGGAGCATTGGTTAATCCAAAGGGCATGACATTGTATTCGAAGTGTCCATAACGGGTACGGAAGGCTGTCTTCCATTCCTCACCCTCGGCTATCCGTACCAAGTTGTAAGCTCCTCTCAGATCCAGTTTGGTAAACCATTTAGCCTTTGATAGCCTCGCCAATGTCTCCTGGATCAATGGCAGGGGGTACCTATTCTTTACCGTTATTTCATTCAAGCCACTGGTAGTCTACACACAGGCGGAGGGAGCCATCTGATTTCTTCACAAACAGTACAGGTGCCCCCGCGGGGGATGAGCTATGTCGGACAAAGTTCTTAGTGAGATTCTCCTCAAGGTATTTCTTCAGAGCTTCCAACTCGATTCGGGACATCCCATAAAGAGGCCCATATGGGGGCGTTTTACCTTCCACCAAGGGGATGGTGTGGTCGTAGGGCCGGTGTGGTGGGAGTTTTTTCGCAGCCTTCTCTGAGAATAGATCGATAAACTCATGGTACTCCTCTGGAATCATGGCTTTCCCCTCCTCCTTGGGTCGCAGCTTGTTGATTTCCAGGTTAATCTCACAGATGGATAGGGTGTGGGCCTTTAGCTTGTGTCGTTTGGTAAGGTAGGCGAAGGCTCCGGCTCCAATAAAGTTAATATTCAGGGGTTTTGGGGGCACAAGGGGGACTGGAGGGGTAGAGGGAACGGAGGGGTTCGCAGTCTCGATATAGATAGCCGGACAGGCTACTTGGGTTGGGCAATCTATGGGGGGTGGTAATGCACATAATCCGGTAACCGTGGTCTTTGGTTTTCCACAGTGTTTCTTGCAGAAGTTGCTATTAAATTGCAAGGTATAGGAGCCAAAGTTGACAGAGACATCATGTAACCTCAGCCACGGGATGCCTAGGACTATAGGATACTTGAGCTTGGTAATGAACATAGGGAGGTTTTCGGTGTGGTCCCCAAGTACAGCGGGTAGGCAGGCGATGTCGGTAATTGCACCGGAAGAAATAGGCCGACCATCAATGACGTCGAGAAGGCGGGGGGTTTTAAGTCTAGATGTGGGTATGGAGTTCTTACTGACGAAGGTCTGGTCGATGAAGGCTATTCCTGAAGCGCCACAGTCTATGAGAGCAGATGTAACTATTGTTCTACCAGTAAACTTGATGGTGATAGGTACAATGAAATGCTCGCCGAACAGGCGAGCCTCATCAATAGGCATAGATGTAGCAACAGAAAAGGCAGACAAAGACAGATGACCTGAGGCAGGTCCCTTGCTAGTGTCAGTACCTAGGCAAGGGACACTACGTTTCCCGACTCTTCATCCTTTAACTCTTCTACCCTGGATTCGGAGGTCGCGTGGAGGGCCAGGCAGGTTCTTTCGGATGGGGCAGGTGGCAATGAAATGGTCTGCCTTCCCGCAAGCAATACACAGGCCGTTTGTACGGCGGCAGTCTCTTTCTTCCTGGGTCAGGCGTGGTCTACCAGCGGATAGGTCCATAGGTGCAGCTCCACCAGCCACGAACGAGGGGTGGGCTGGTTTGTTAATGGGAGTAGAGGTTTGTTGGGTGCGAGTAATTGGGACAGGGAGGGTTGACCGGGGGGTCGTAGCTAGAAGGGTCCTTTGGTGGCCTCGGAGTGCAGCCAGTTGCTGTTCCACACGGGTGGCCTGCTCAATGAGTTCTTCCAAGGTATTAGTTGCGGGGCAGTACACCAGGGCCTGCTTGAGTTCGAAGGTGAGGCCAGTCTTTGAACTGGTCAAGCTTAGCCTCGTCATTCCATTTGAGTTCGGCTGCCAATCTGGAGAATTCTGCAATATAGGTAGACAGCTCGTTGTTTCGCTGCCTGAGGTTCCGCAGGGCACGACTCGCAGTTCCTGTGGGGTCCGGATCCCCAAAGGCTCGGTCCAGGATTGACATCAGGGCTGGGACATCCACTAAGTCGACGCCGGTTTCCTTAATGAAGGGTTGCACCTGGTCCATGGCCTTGCCTTCCAATAGGCCATAGACATAGGTGAGCTGGTGTTAGGATGGTGGGGAATTTAGTGGAGTCCCCAGAGAGCTTGAGTTGCACGGAGTTTTTCCATGCCTTAAGTCTGGCCCGATCTCCATTAAACTTTGGAGGGGCTGGTAGGTCTTGGGTTTTAGTGGGGTTCGCTGGGGTTTGGGTGGCCAGAGCACAAGTCAGGTTTTGGATGGTAGCTCTGTCTTCGGCCGCCTCATCTCGAAGGAGGATGATTGCTTCCTCGGCGTCCTGTAGTTGTTGCTGAGCTTTTTGGAGGGCTGCTCCCTGTTCGGCTCCGATGATGTAGGTATCTGCGAAGATTTCGATTATCCCCCAGCGATAGGTTGCGAGCTCGGCTGGGTCAGAAGGCGTTGGAAGGGCTCGCCAGATTTCGAATCTGGCTCCGGGCGGGAGGACTTCTTCAGGCATGTTGAGCGTCGTACCAGTTGGTCAGAATGATCCAACGTAGTATAACGAGGCGCGGGGGGGCACGGCGACCAAGGGATACGGTGGGTGCAAGGACAGGGTACGAAGGGGCTGTCACGGACGGTGTCACGGGTGTCACGGACGAGGGGCAAGGGCAGAAGGGGCCGTTGAGCTGCAGAAGCGAGGTCTAGGGTGTGTACGTAGGTGTAGACGAAGAGACAGGGTCATGGGCCAAGTGTTGCACGCTAGATACAAGACGTTGGATGAGGATCCAACAAGAGTGCGAGAAAGGAGACAGATATATACAAAGCGGGCTCGGGGAGCCAAGGCCGACAACAATCAGGAAATAGACTTTCCGAAGGTAATGAGATAACGGACGAGAATTAGCTAGGGAGAGAAGGTAATGAGATAACGAACGAGAATTAGCTTAGGGAGAGACGGTTGTGATAGCTAGCATATGTTCACGTGCAGCTCTTGATCTTGACCTAGTATGACCTCGCTGTGCTAATCCTAGTCTTCTGGCTAATACCTCTGACCCTGAACCCTGGCCTGCTAGATTACCAACCGCATCCCAGAGATCTTAGCCAGATACTCGCCTACTAGAACCCGTCTGAAGGTTCTACCATATCAGAACCTCGTTTTCGCATTTGTCACTTATCGTCATTATCTCCTAGTACGTTCTCATATCCTTTTACTTGACATTCTGTGGAATGCTGGCTTCTTCCGCTTGCTTCTTCTATTTGCTTCCTTATGTCACTGTTTGCTTCCTTATATCTCCGTATGCTTTCTCTTGCCTTCTCTCTGGCTCTTCTGTGTCACCAGATCTCTATATATATAGAGGCCTTCCTACCCCTCTCATTCTCTTCTCTCCTCACACAACAACTTGTCCACTCTCCTGTACTTAGTTGTTACAATAAGAACACCCCCTTCTCGAGTGTAGCTCAGACTCCCTTATCCTCGTCCATGCCCCCTTCCCCAACATACGCATAAGCATACTTACGCGTATGTTATGACCGTTCATAACAGCCTAACACTTTCAATGTTAAAGGTAAGAACTATCTCGAACTAGTAATTAATGAAGCATATGAAGCAACAGTTCATGGTAGAATTGAGAAAACTATAAAATATCTTACTAACTGATACTAATACCAGTCCTTCTCTGAGTCAGTATTACAAATCGTTCTCAGAGAATCACCTACGACATGGGTAAAGTATTTTATCTAGTACTCTAGTGAGCGGTTACATAAGCATCATACTCACAGGGGTATTACGTATGTAATCGAGGTAGTGGGAGATTCGGGCGAAACCTGAGTCGACAAGGAATGGAGGAGCGAGGTAGTCTGGACTACACTCAAGTAGGGGGTGAACGGGATATTATTTCTAGGTATAAGCGGGAAAACAAGTTGTTACGTGAAGAAGGAAATACATAGCAGAAATCAGCCCTTTTTATAGACAATTCAGTTTCCTTCTTGAAAGTCATACTACTGGCTGGTATGACTATCAAAGTATCCCAATTCGAGTCATAATGGAAGGACGCACAAGCAATACTCGAGAGGCGCACTAATAAGGTTCCTAGAGTGCAAATTCTTCAATACTAATGAGAAAGGGCATAGAAAAACAGTGAATAAGGGTAGTATAAGAGAATCAATTTCTTATTTGAGAGTCATGCCAGTACTGGCACGACTCTCATGGTTCAAGGGAAGTAAGGGTATCCGACTAGACTATTCTAGTTAATTCCTTAGTTAAGCGAGTACTTAGTTTGGACTTCCGGGATATGGTCGGTAGCCGAACTAGTCTAGAACAGGGATCAGATATGAGAATAATCGACGAGCGTCGGTTCCAGGGAATCAGGTCTTAGCTAGTGTACTTATGCTGGCAAGTATACAGGTTGCCGATATGTGACAAGGGCTGGAGATTGACAAGGTCGGGTTTGTAATAGTAGCCCCCTCTCTGAGAACGAGCTCCAGCGAGTTATAATCGAGGTGTTTGGTTCTACTTATTTTGGTAAAGTTCAAGGTTGGAGTTTTGAGGGGTACGAAGCTTGGAACTTTTTCACAGCACTAGGTCTATTCAAAAATAAGGCAGCGGGTTCCTAGGTAAGTTCGTCGTAACCTACCCATCGGGCGAGATATTCAAGAGATCGACCTCGGAAGCGCGAGTTGACTATTTCGTCGACTTCCCACTCAAGTTCATCTTCGATGATAATAAGGAGTGGGGGTGGTTGAGTTTGGCCAGGAAAGGGGTCCGTGGAGGCGGGTTCAAGGAGCGAGATGTGGAAAATAGAGTGAAATTTCATCGAGGCAAGGAGATCAAGCTTATAAGTATGAGACGAGATCTTCTGAATGATTCAAAACTTACCGAGTTTCTTGAAATCCAACTTAGTCGAGAGGCATGTTGTCTTAACATGCCGGTGGAGGAGTCATACTTTATCACCAATATCCAGGTTAGGTAGGGGAATGCGAGACTTGTTAACTTGTTCTGAGTAGGTTGCCTAGGCCCAGATCATTTCAGATCTGAGATGAGCATCAAGTTCTGCAAGATAGTCTGTATATTCCTTAATGACGGTGGGTACTGGGAGTTTTACTGCAGGGTTCGGGTTGATCTGATAGTGAGGGTTCTTACCACATATAGCTTGAAAGGGCGTGATGCCAAGGGTGGTAGACAGAGTATTGTTGTATGAGAATTCGGCCATAGTAATTAGTTCAGACCAGTTATCTTGTTGGTAATTACAGTAGGCTCGTAAATATTATTCCACAATTGCATTGATTCTCTCAGTTTGGCCATCAGTTTGGGAGTGGAAGGTGGTAGAAACCTTTTGCTGAATACCAATAAGCGATGTAAGGGAACGAATGAATTCTGAGATAAATTGGGTACTATGGTCAGAGACGATTAAATCAGGAATTCCATGAAGTCGGAAGATATTATCAAAGAAGAGCTTGGCAATCTGTTTGGAAGTGACATCAGTTGTAGTAGGAATATAGTGAGCCATCTTGGAAAGTCGATCAACTACTACGAGTAAGGTGTCAAATCCTTTAGAGATAGAGAGTTCTGTGACAAGGTCAAGGGAAATGGATGACCATTTCCGAAAGGGGACTTACAGGGGTTTCAGGAGGCTGTAAGAGACATAGTAAGCAGGCTTAATCTAGGCACATGTATCGCAGTTTCGGATATATTGAGCGATAGTTTGGTATATTTTTGGCCACTAGTAGTCCCGTGAAACAAGCTCATAGGTTACCGCGAGACTAGGATGTCCAGCAGTGGGGTGATTGTGACAGTTGTAAAGGATTCGGAGATGAATATCTGGTGAGTTGGGAACATAGACAAGATCATTAATGAGGACAAGTCTATTGGAGATCTTGCACTTGAATAAAGGGACCACGGAGTGTTTCTTGACCTTTATCTCAAGAGCAAAAATAATTTCTTTAGTGAGTTTGTCAGATTTTAGGGCAGTGAGAATATCCTCATTATTTGCAACCGAGGCTGCAGAAAGGGAGAATTTTTCAGAGGATATAAGGGCTTGCATTAGGTGACCATGTTCATCCCCCTCTTTAGGGAGATCTCTAGATCATCTTGTTAGTGCATCAGCTTTTGTGTTCTAGCTACCGGGCTGGAAGATAATTTTAAAGTTATATTGGACTAATTCTTATGCCCATCGTACTTGTCACTATGAAAGGAGAGTATTGGAGGTGAATGTTTATAGATTGTAGTAGTTGATAATAATGGTGAAGGGGTGTGGGAGTTGGTAAAGGTAGATATGCTATTTCTCAAGAGTCAAGATAATTGCAAGGAGTTCTTTATCCCCAATTCCATAATTACATTCAGCGGGGGATATTTTTTCAGAGATAAAGGCAACAGGGTAAAGTACAAGTTTCTCGTTTTCTAGGTGCTTCTGGGAGAGTATCCCGAAAGTGATATAGTCTGAAGTATTAGTTTCTACGAGGGTTTCAAGGTCGCGGTCAAAATGTCGGAGGATGGGGGCAGAGGTAAAGGCCTTTTTGAGAAGGCTGAAAACCTCCTTATATGTGGCATCCCAAGCATAGGGGATATCCTTTTGGAGCAGGTTAAAGAGGGGTTGGCAGAGGTATGAGTATTTGTTGATGAAGTGCTAGTAGAAGTTGGTAAATCCGAGGAAACACTGAACGTCCTTTACTGATTTTGGGGTTTCCCAGTTGAGAATGGTGTTGACTTTCTCGGGGTCTATTTTTAGGCCTTGTTTGGAGATAATAAAACTAAGGAATATGGTTTTATTGATGGAGAATTCACATTTCTCTGGTTTGATAAATAGTCCAGCCTCTTTTAGCTTTTGTAGGACTTTCCGTACCTATTCCTTGTGCTCTTTCAAGGATTTTGAGTAAATCAGGATATCATCTATATAGCAAATACAAAAGATATCAAGGTATTCTCGAAGTGTATCGTTTATAAACCTTTGGGCCATAGCTGGGGCATTAGTTAATCCGAAAGGCATAATGAGGAATTCAAAGAGTCCGTAGCGGGTTCTGAAAGCGGTCTTCCATTCGTCACCTTCCCTGATCCGGATTTAGTTAAAGCAGGCTTGGAGGTCGAGACAGGTAAAGTATTTATAGCTACAAATTTGGTAAAGGGTTTCTTCAATTCATGGTAAAGGGTTTTGGTCCTTAATTATAATATCGTTAAGGGCCCAGTAATCGACACAAAGACGAAGAGAAGCATCTTTTTTCTTAACAAAGAAGATAGAAGACGCTGCAGAAGAAGAACTGGCTCAGATAAAGGATTTGGAGAGATTCTCATAAATTCATTCCCTAACCTCCTTTAATTTGGTATCTGATATAGAATACATTCGTCTAAATGGAGGTTTGGCTTCTTCTTGAAGTGGAATTGCATAGTCGATATATCAGTGAGGGAGTAAAATTCGAGCTTTTTTTTTAGAGAAAAGATTCAGATAGTCATAGTATTTGAGGGGGACAAGTTTGGTAGCTAGTTCTAAGTTATCATTATTGTCATCTTCTGGAGATGCATAAATTGCAGCAATATATAATCGAAACTCTGGGTCTTTGATAGCTACTTGAAAGGCAGCTCGGGAGATAACTGAGATTTAGAGGGGGTTCAGGGTATTTCTGGGAGGTTCTCAGTAGGTCGGTATTCGAGTAGGCAGGCAATGAGTATAGTAATACCCTGAGAGAAAAGTGATGGTATTGCAAGTCTAGTCAATTGAGGGATTATGAAGTCAAAGCTATAGTTTCCTAACGATCAGGTTCCAACTGGCTAGTTTAGTGATGTAAAAGGTCAGAACCTCCAGATGCTGGTCGATCATAAGTTTTAGAGTACAGGTGTGGGTGATTTGCCCCACTAGGAAGTATTTACCATTAGCAAGTACAAGATCCTCAGGTTTCGGCTTTAAGTTTAAAGATAAGTTCATGTTTAAGGCAAAGTCAAGGTCGATAAACTAGGAGCTTGCTCCTGAGTCTACCATGCAAGTGGCTGAATGGTTTTCATTAACACGCAAGACAAGATAAGTGGATCCTCGGATCCCAAGTCATGAGTAACAGAAATTATAAAAACGATTAAAGTAGAAGCAAGCTAGCATCGTCAAGCAAGTCGTTGACGAGTCTTATGAGAAACAATAGGTAGAACATAACTAGTTCCTTGGAGATGAACCTTTTCTAGAGCAGAAAATGAATTCAGACTAATAAAAGAAACAAGATCAGGAGAGATGGTACTAGGAAGCATCCTGGCATTCTTCGAACTACCATCGTTATTCGAAGAGGGCACTAGTTTTTTAGCACCTCAAAAAGGGCCTAAGAGCTGGAAGTTGCAATATCCGGTAGAGGAGTAGTACTAGCAGTGGTTAGCTTCTTGCTTTTTGTGGAGATAGGGCAATCGGTGGCCCAATGATCCGGTCCTCCATAATACATGCAGAGTTTATTATCTCGTCAGTATTTGTAGATTTCTTCTGTCAGAGGGCCACATTTGTGAGAAATGGAAAGGTCCATAGGTACAGGAGCAGTTCCAGTAGAGGTTGAAGGAGCCGGTTTTGGTGCAGAGGATTGTTGTCCAGATCCTATAGTCTTGAGAGAGTCTCGTGATTGCAGTAGTTTGGCACGGTTATCTAACTTAATATAAAGTCGAATAAATTTATCAAAATTTTCAGGAGGAGAGGCTTAGTAAGAGAGAGCTATCTTGAGGCTGTGATTAGCTCCGTTAAGAAAGAATGAAATTTTTGTTTGGTGGTCTAGGTTGAGAATTACAGTATAAGTGGCAAATTCGGTATGGTAAGCAGAGCAGTCTTTGCCTCCTTGCTTAAGAACAAGGAGCTTTCACTCTGCTGTAGCTTTTGTATCCAGATCATCATAGGCATTTTTCAATGCTGTTGCAAATTCGTTATAGGTGTCGAAGTTGATAGTTCCTCGGGTCTGGTCGAGGTGTGGTTTAAACCAGTCTGCAGCGGAGCCTGTCAGGTAAGAGGCTACATAGGCGATTTTTGCTACATCGATAGCATAGTATATAGGGTCTGAGGAAAAGACTAGTGCTAGCTTGGTCATAAATCTAGTGAACTTAGACCTGGTACTATCAAAGTTCTCTAGTTCATAAAGCTTGGGAGCACGAGAAGAGGATTGCATTAGAGTGGCTGTCTATGGAGTCAAGCTAGGGGCAGTTACTCTATACTTGTATCTTCTATTGTAGTAGACCTAATAGCATTCTGCCATTGTTGAGGTGTTGGTTGTAGGAATATTGAAGATAGTCAGTATTCTACGACCAGAGCGTATTTCAGCTCCAAAAGCTTTATGGATGGGTGAATAAAGGGATGTCAGGGTCCTCGGAGGTATAGTAGGGAAAATAGAGGGAGGTGGAGGAGGGGCATTCCAAAGGGTAACTACTAGAGTTCACTATTCGTCATCTTCGGAAGGTAGAGCTGTCTAAGCGGAAGATGCCATGGTGTGTAGTGGAGACTATAGGTCACGCAACAAAGTGTTATGAATCGTTCTTGGAGAATCACCTGCGACATAGGTGAAGTGTTTCATCCGGCACTCTAATAAGTAATTACATAGGCATCGCACTCATAGGGGTATTATGTGTGTAATCGAGGTAGCGGGAGACTCGGGCGAAACCTGAGTTGACAAGGAACAGAGGAGTGGAGTAGTCTAGACTATACTCAAGTAGGGGGTGAACGGGATATTATTTCTAGGTATAAGGAAGAGAACAAGTTGTTGCATGAAGAAGGAAATACATAGCAGAAATCAGCTCTTTTTATAGATAATTCAGTTTCCTTCTTGAGAGTCGTGCCACTAGCTGGCATGATTATCAAAGTATTCCAATTCGAGTTATAATAGAAGGACGTGCAAGCAATACTCGAGAGGTATACTAATAAGGTTCCCGGAGTACAAATTCTTCAACACTAATGAGAAGGGGCGTAGAAAAACAGTGAATAAGAGTAGTACAAGAGAATCAATTTCTTATTTGAGAGTTGTGCCAGTACTGGCACGACTCTCGCGGTTCAAGGGAAGTGAGGGTATCTGACTAGACTATTCTAGTCGATTTCCTAGTTAAGCAAGTACTTAGTTTGGACTTCTGGGATGCAGTCAGTAGTCGAACTAGTCCAGAATAGGGATCGGGTGTGAGAATGATCAATGAGAGTCGGTTCTAGGAAATCGAGTCTTGGCTAGTATACTTATGCTGGCAAGTATGCAGGTTGCCGATATACGACAGGGGCCGGAGATTAATAAAGTCAGGTTTGTAACAGTCAGTCAAGGAGTATATCAGAAGTTGCAATACTTGTCAACAGACAAAGTATTCTAATAAACCACTTCTTGGAATTGTTACTCCTTTATATATACTAAAAAGACCGTGATCAGATATTTCGATGGATTTCCTTAAATTAGCTCCTATTTTCATCAAATATTCTCTTTTATATCCGAACATTCCTGTTGATAAAGAATATATTATCTGTATTTTACGCCTTTGGACGATTATCGATAAATAATTAGGATTTAAGTTTCTTATCTCTATTTCTAACAATTTCACATTGGAACAATATATTGCTTTCTTTGATATTCATATAATCCTGATTATAGGATATCCTTTATATATTATTTTTGATCATGATACTTTTTTCATGTCATTACACTTCCAGGACTGGGCTAGGAAGAATAGAATTAGATTGAAACTATCTACTGCATATCACCCTCATATAGATGGACAATCTGAGATTATAAATAAGGAAATCTTGTAAGTAGTGAGAGCATATAAAGTTGAAAGATCTGACTGGCTATAAAAATTACCTGAGATTCAGTTGAAACTGAATTCTAGATTTAATAGTGCCAGAAAAAGTAGTCCCTTTATAACTTTACTAGGAATTAGCGCATATCAAGAAGCCTCCCTGCTACCTTGTCCTATCAACATATTTGCACCAGCAAAGGAATATCATGACAATGTTTCACAAGCACTTTATGATGCCAAAAAGATACAAGTGACATAAACAAACAAATATTATAAGACAGTTAAGTTCTTAGTTGGATAACAGATCATGTTATCCTCGGAAAATATAAATGTACTAAATGTTTCACCTAAGTTAAAAGCTTGATAGCTAGGCCCTTTCTCGATTATATCTGCTAATTATGCTTGAAATAATTATAGTCTGGACTTATCCCCTCAACCTGACCTCAATCTTATATATGATACCTTTCATATTTCAAAACTCAAATCATATTATCAAAATAATCATACTCAGTTCCCTAACAGACAATCTCTGGAACCGGGACTAATCAATGATGATCGATATGAAGTTGAAAAGATATTAGAATTCAGAACAGCACTATGATCTAGTGAACATCAATACAAGGTCAGATAGTTAGGATATACTCTAGAACATGATTCTTGAGTAAATACCAAAGATATTACTACTGAAATCCTTCAAGATTTCTGAGTTAGAGGAAGTCTAGAAGACACCTTCAAGAGATGATGTATTAAAAGAGGAAAACAAGGACCTTGGACAAGAGATGAAACTCAAGCTCTTATTCAATAAGAATGAGATCATATTATGAACAAATCCCGCAATGACAAATATATTAACACTAACGTACTTCAACTATCCCTCAAGATAGGATACGTAGAAGCTAGGATTGCAGAATAGAATTACTAATATAGTAAAATCCATTCAAAGTGAGGAAGTGTAATAAAAGATGTTATTTCTTATTGTTTTATTTATCTTGTATTTTCTATATTTATCATTATTCCATAACTGCCGAATCTAGTAGTTAGTTATTTAGTGGAACTAGTCATCTCATGTACACCCTCGAGGATATAGCATAGCCCTAGCATAGCCCCATTCCTATGACTCATGTATTTCCTATGACTCATGTATTTCCTATAACTCATATTTCCTATGACTTATGTAGCACTGCCCCATAGTAAAGTGCCATATTCTATATATTCTAAACTGTCAGATACGTTGTTGAACAAGTATAAAAGAAGTATGAAATGCCCTCTAGAATCTCCTCTATAGACTACTTAAATAGACAACAACTGACTATAGATCTGTTAGTTAGCAATAATCTAAGCGGAGATTATACCTGTTAATTAATGTTCCTAACGGAACTCCCTACTTGACAACTACTACTCTTCTGAGGTAATCCCTCAGAAGAACCGGTATATACATATATCCATTCTAGTGGATATAGATTGTATAAATGGTACCAAATGACTACTATCTAGTATCATTCATTACAGCTGCTGAACAGGCAGTATATATGGATTGACTAGTGGAGGGATATTAAATGATACATATGAAACTACCATATTTGTAAGAGGGCTAAACTAACTCATTATATACCTTATGGAAGACTAAAACTACTGGAGATCTTAGACCAGCCCTGGTAATATTTGACTATGGACTTTATGACGGGTTTGCTAAAAGACTAGGGATTTAATGCAATCTTGATAGTAGTAGACCAGTTTACCAAGATAAGATATGTAATACCCTACTATAATACGTACTCTATCCCTGAATTAGTCAATCTCTACCTCAACTATGTCTTCCACTATTATGACCTCTCAATATCGATTATCTCTAATTATGGCCTCCAATTCATCTTGGAGTTCTGGAGGGCTTTCTGCGAGCTACTAGGGATTGTAGTATATCTATTGTCTATTTACTATCCCCAAACTGATGGCTAATCTGAAAGAATAAATACAATCATGGAATAGTACCTAAGGGTATACACTAATTATCAGTAGAATAATTAGGTTTTGCTCCTAATAATATGTAAGTTTATAGTCAATACCTAGTTCTCTGAGTCACTACAGACATCACTATTCTTGACAAACTATGGCTGGTACCCTTAGTTCATTAGCTTATTAGCACCCCTCCAAAAGGCAAAGGAAAATATCCTAGCCAAGGAATTCACATCTGAGATTGCTGAGCTCTATTCGACCATGAAAGCAGAGCTAATGTACGTACAAACTAGACAGGCGGAGTATGCAAATAGATCAAAGCTGCTAGCTCTCAAGTATTAACCTAGTAATTAATTATAGTTTTCCATCTAGCACTTCCAAATGGAGTAACCCTTGTAAAAACTAGATCACAAGTTCTTGGGCCTCTATAAGGTACTGGCAAGCATGGGGACCTATGTCTATCAGTTGAAGTTCCCTAGGTATATTAAATACTACGCTATTATTTATATATTAGAGATTGAACTAGCTATAGATGACTCTTTACCTAGACAAAAGTACCCCTCACCACCACCTATAATAATCGAAGGCGAGGAGGAGTAGGAGGTGAAAGAAATACTGAACTCGAGAAGATGCTACACTTATATTCAATACAAGGTGAGGTGAGTAAGTAATGAAAAAACCATATAGTAACCTACTGAAGACTTGAAGAATACTCAAGACTTAGTTATCCTGTTCTATTAATATTATCTCTGAAAATCCCACCCAGCAGAGGTGTGATATTGATATTATTATTGTTGTTGTCGTAGCTGCTACCTGTAGATATAGGCTATAGCGAAGGTTGCTGAAGGAGGTGGTCAAAAATGGTATTGAAGAAAATATTATCGATATGTTAGTAAGTGTATAGGTTGATATGTCTGTCGATGAGTTTGCCTTGTTCTGTTGTTATTGTTGTCTAGTTACTACTGCCTTGTTTGTTATTACTATGCTTCACTTCTCTCTTCTAGCTTCCATCTTCTATCTTCTGTCTGCATTACTAGAGCTCTGACCTAAACAGGGGATAGTATCACACTTGTGTTGCTTTGGACTTCCATTATCTTTGGGAAGTCTATCCCTAGTGGTTAGTCTTGACTGCTAATAGCTCTTTATATATATATCTTCTTTAGTCATACTCTCCCTTTTGCTCTCTATCCAATATCTTGTATATACTTATATAGTTCTCAGCTCTCTTTCTTGCCCTTGCTATATCTTTCGCCCAGAAAGCTCTATAGCCTCTACTGCCCCCTCCACCCAGTCTTTCCCATACTTGCGTACTTTACTCTATGTAAGTATTGCTTGTACTATTGCCCTTTGCCCTGCCCGATGTATCCATTATTTGCCTCCCCTCCTCCTGCCTCATTATAAGTAGCTTGAATTAGGTAAGACATTGATAGCTATATATAACTAAACTTAAAGTAGACTAAATCAGCTAATATAGTAACTATTAAATATCACTAAATTACCTACTATATTAGCTACTATATATAGTTAAAACCAGAGTTGACCAAATTAGCTATTATATCATTCATTAGATATTATTAAGTATAAAGGTATCTGAATTAGATAATATTGTATTATTAAATATTATTAAATTACTTAATATCTTAAATACTAGATATTACTAAAACTGAAGCAACTTAAATAAGTTTATATAGTAACTACTAGATAAACCTAAATTAACTACTTTATTGGCTACTAGATATAGTTAAATCTGAAGTAAAATAACTTAATTAATATAATAATAGCTAAATATCCCTAAATTACTTTCTATATCTTGTGATAAATACTACTGTAGCTAGAGTTCCCTAAATTAAGTGATATAGTAACTAATAGATATAAGTGAATTGCCTGTCATATCTACTATTAGATATCACTAAAATTGGATCTTCTTAAATTAGGTATTATAGTGATAATTAGATATCATTAAAGTTGATGATACCTGAATTGGCTAATATATTAATTACTAGATATTTAAAGAAAAATATATTATGACTGAATTAATTAATATATTTATAGCTAAAGATTACTAGAGTTAGAGCTATATAAACTTAATAATTAGTATATACTAAATACAAATAGATTATTAAATTTAATTCAATTATATATAGTTTTATTCCCTTATTTTTACTATAGGATAATTAATACAATTAGTTATTTATATGGGATAACTAGAAGGTAATATTTCCTAACCCAGATTAGGAAATTATGAGCTAATATTAGTAAAGCTATAGCTAACTAAATTAGTTAATATAGTAAGTATAAGATATTACTATAATAATTAATATAGTAACTACTAGATAATATAAAATAGAGAGTTACTTAAACTAGCTAATATAAGAACTATAAGATATTACTAAATATAAAGCTATCTAGACTAACTAATATAATGACTATAGGATATTACTAAATATAGAACTACTTAAATTAATTAATATAGTAACTATAAGATATTACTCTATATATCAGTATATAAAGTAGCTAACATAATAACTACTCGATATTATGAAATATATGGCTACTTGAATTAGCTAATATAGTAACTATTAGATATTATTGAATATATAACTTTCTGAATTAATTGATATAGTGATCGTTAAATATTACTAAATATAAAGCTATTTAAAAGAGTTAATATAGTAACTATAAGATATTAGTAAATATATAGCTACTTAAACAAGTTAATATAGTAATCACTAGATATAATTGAAGTAGCTAATATAATAACTACTAGATATTAGTAAATTTAGAACTATTTGGATTAGGTAATATAGCAACTATAAGATATTAGTAAATATAATACTACCTGAATTAGCTAATATAGTAACTGCTAGATATAAGAGAAGTAATTAATATAGTGATTATTAAATATTACTAAATATAAATTTACCTAAATTAGCTAATATAATAACTCCTAGATATTACTAAATATAGAGCTACCTAAACTAACTAATATAGTGACTATTAGATATTAGAATATATATAACTTTATAAAGTAGCTAAGATAGTTACTACTAGATATTAGTAAATATAAAGCTGTCTAAAATAGCTGACATAGTGACCATAAGATATTATTAAATATAAAGCTACCTGAACTAAATAACATAGTAACTACTAGATACTACTGAATATATAACTCTATTAACTAGCTAATATAGGAATTGCTAGATATGAATAAATATAGAGCTATAGGAACTAGCTAATATAATAACTACTAGGTATTACTAAATTTAAATATATCTATATTGGCTAGTAGTATAATTAGTAGATATAAGTAAATATAAAGCTATATAAATAAATTCGTATAGTAACTACTAAAGATTACTAAATATGGAGCTGCTAGAACTAGTTAATCTAGTAAAGGCTATATATAATTAATATAGCTAATATAGTAACTACTAGATATAACTGAATTAGCTAATATAGTAAGATATTATTGAATATGGAGGTTATAAAGTTTAGAAACTAAGAATTAAAAATACTATATAAATAAAGTTTAATAGTATATATAAATAGTATAGTTAGTAATTCTAGTATTAGTAATATTAGTATTAATAATACTAGTATTAGTAACTATAAAATTAGTAATATATACTAGTATTAATGATAGTAGTAATATTAATACTAATATTAGTAATACTAGTATTAGTGATTCTGGTATTAATGATTCTAATATTAGTAATACTAATATTAGTGATTTTAGTATTAGTAATATATCTTAGTATTATTAATAATAGTATTAGTATAAGTAATATTAGTAATATTAGAGTTAGTGATACTAGTATTGATAATAGTAGTATTAGTAATATACTAGTAATAAGAATAGGTAAATAGTAGTAATAGACTAGTAATTGGTAATATAGTAATATTAATATAGGCTAAGAGTATAAATTACTATAATTCAAAATATATATAAGGATATAGAGGTTAAATATAAGTAGATAGTAGAAATTAGCATTATATATGTCACAACCGTCTCTCCCTAAGCTAATTCTCATTCGTTATCTCATTACCTTCTCTCCCTAGCTAATTCTCGTCCGTTATCTCATTACCTTCGGAAAGTCTATTTCCTGATTGTCGTCAGCCTTGGCTCCCCGAGCCCGCTTTGTATATATCTGTCTCCTTTCTCGCACTCTTGTTGGATCCTCATCCAACGTCTTGTATCTAGCGTGCAACACTTGGCCCATGACCCTGTCTCTTCGTCTACACCTACGTACACACTCTAGACCTCGCTTCTGCAGCTCAACGGCCCCTTCTACCCTTACCCCTCGTCCGTGACACCCGTGACACCGTCCGTGACAGCCCCTTCGTACCCTGTCCCTGCACCCACCGTACCCCTTGGTCGCCATGCCCCCCCGCGCCTCGTTCCACTACGTTGGATCATTTTGACCAACTGGTACGACACTCAACATGCCTGAAGAAGTCCTCCCGCCCGGAGCCAGATTCAAAATCTGGTGAGCCCTTCCAACGCCCTCTGACCCAGCCGAGCTCGCAACCTATCGCCGGGAGATAATCGAAATCTTCGCAGCTACCCACATCATCGGAGTCGAACAGGGAGCAGCCCTCCAAAAAGCTCAGCAACAACTACAGGACGCCGAGGAAGCAATCATCCTCCTTCGAGATGAGGCGGCCGAAGACAGAGCCACCATCCAAAACCTGACTCATGCTCTGGCCACCCAAGCCCCAGCGAACCCCACTAAAACCCAAGACCTACCAGCCCCTCCAAAGTTTAATGGAGATCGGGCCAGACTTAAGGCATGGAAAAACTCCGTGCAACTCAAGCTCTCTGGGGACTCCGCTAAATTCCCCACCATCCAACACTAGCTCACCTATGTCTATGGCCTATTGGAAGGCAAGGCCATGGACCAGGTGCAACCCTTCATTAAGGAAACCGGCGTCGACTTAGTGGATGTCCCAGCCCTAATGTCAATCCTGGACCGAGCCTTTGGGGATCCGGACCCCACAGGAACTGCGAGTCGTGCCCTGCGGAACCTCAGGCAGCGAAACAACGAGCTGTCTACCTATGTTGCAGAATTCTCCAGGTTGGCAGCCGAACTCAAATGGAATGACGAGGCTAAGCTTGACTAGTTCAAAGACGGCCTCACCTTCGAACTCAAGCAGGCCCTGGTGTACTGCCCCGCAACTAATACCTTGGAAGAACTCATTGAGCAAGCTACCCGTGTAGAACAGCAACTGGCTGCACTCCGAGGCCACCAAAGGACCCTTCTAGCTACGACCCCCCGGTCAACCCTCCCCGTCCCAATTACTCGCACCCAATAAACCTCCACTCCCGTTAACAAACTAGCCCACCCCTCGTTCGTGGCTGGTGGAGCTGCACCTATGGACCTATCCGCTGGTAGACCACGCCTGACCCAGGAAGAAAGAGACCGCCGCCGTACAAACGGCCTGTGTATTGCTTGCGGGAAGGCAGACCATTTCATTGCCGCCTGCCCCATCCGAAAGAACCACCTGGCCCTCCACGCGACCTCCGAATCCAGGGTAGAAGAGTTAAAGGATGAAGAGTCGGGAAACGTGGTGTCCCTTGCCTAGGTACTGACACTAGCAAGGGACCTGCCTCAGGTCATCTGTCTTTATCTGCCTTTTCTGTTGCTACATCTATGCCTGTTGATGAGGCTCGCCTGTTCGGTGAGCATTTCATTGTACCTATCACTATCAAGTTTACTGGTAGAACAATAGTTACATCTGCTCTCATAGACTGTGGCGCTTCAGGAATAGCCTTCATCGACCAGACCTTCGTCAGTAAGAACTCCATACCTACATCTAGACTTAAAACCCCCCGCCTTCTCGACGTCATTGATGGTCGGCCTATTTCTTCCGGTGCAATTACCGACATCGCCTGCCTACCCGCTGTACTTGGGGACCACACTGAAAACCTCCCTATGTTCATTACCAAGCTCAAGTATCCTATAGTCCTAGGCATCCCGTGGCTGAGGTTACATGATGTCTCTGTCAACTTTGGCTCCTATACCTTGCAATTTAATAGCAACTTCTGCAAGAAACACTGTAGAAAACCAAAGACCACGGTTACCGGATTATGTGCATTACCACCCCCCATAGATTGCCCAACCCAAGTAGCCTGTCCGGCTATCTATATCGAGACTGCGAACCCCTCCGTTCCCTCTACCCCTCCGGTCCCCCTTGTGCCCCCAAAACCCCTGAATATTAACTTTATTGGAGCCGGAGCCTTCACCTACCTTACCAAACGATACAAGCTAAAGGCCCACACCCTATCCATCTGTGAGATTAACCTGGAAATCAACAAGCTGCGACCCAAGGAGGAGGGGAAAGCCATGATTCTAGAGGAGTACCATGAGTTTATCGATCTATTCTCAGAGAAGGCTGCGAAAAAACTCCCACCACACCGGCCCTACGACCACACCATCCCCTTGGTGGAAGGTAAAACGCCCCCATATGGGCCTCTTTATGGGATGTCCCGAATCGAGTTGGAAGCTCTGAAGAAATACCTTGAGGAGAATCTCACCAAGAACTTTGTCCGACATAGCTCATCCCCCGCGGGGGCACCTGTACTGTTTGTGAAGAAATCAGATGGCTCCCTCCGCCTGTGTGTAGACTACCGTGGCTTGAATGAAATAACGGTAAAGAATAGGTACCCCCTGCCATTGATCCAGGAGACATTGGCGAGGCTATCAAAGGCTAAATAGTTTACCAAACTGGATCTGAGAGGAGCTTACAACTTGGTACGGATAGCCGAGGGTGAGGAATAGGAAGACAGCCTTCCGTACCCGTTATGGACACTTCGAATACAATGTCATGCCCTTTGGATTAACCAATGCTCCAGCCTCGTTCCAATACTTTATCAAATACACCCTACGGGACTTCCTGGATATGTTCTGTACAGCATATTTGGACGATATCCTTATCTATTCAGACTCCCTAGTAGAACACAAAATTCATGTTAGGCAAGTACTAGAAAAGCTTGAACAAGCTGGGTTATACCTCAAGCCAGAAAAGTGTGAATTCCATGTATAGGAAGTGAAATACCTAGGGTTAATCATAACTACAGAGGGTATCAGAATGGACCCTACCTAAAGTTGCCGCAATCCGGGATTGGGAGGTCCCAGCTAACCTCAAAGATGTACAAGCCTTCCTTGGATTTGCTAACTTCTACCGACGATTTATACTGGGGTACTCAGGTATTGTAGCACCCCTCACAATGCTGACTGAAGAAGGACCAGTGCTTCCAGTGGAACCCTGCAGCGCAATCGGCTTTCGAGAACCTAAAGGAGGCCTTTTGCTCGGCACCGATCCTAGCTCATTTTGACCCCGATCGCGAATGCATTATTGAGACTGACTGCCTCTGACTATGTCTCCGCGGGTATCCTATCTCAATATGATGATAATAGTATCCTCCACCCAGTAGCTTACTTCTCCAAAAAGCATTCCCCGGCAGAATGCAATTACGAGATTTATGATAAGGAGTTGATGGCTATTGTGCGGGCATTTGAGGAATGGAGGCCCCACCTAGAATCAGCCAAAGGGATCATCGAGGTCCTCTCGGACCATAAAAACCTAGAGTACTTTACAACGACGAAGCTGCTGAACCGCCGGCAGGCCAGATGGTCAGAGTTCCTATCCCGGTTCAACTTCAAGATCAAGTACGGACCTGGTAAAGCTGGTGGTAAGCCTGATGCGTTAACCAGAAGATCAGGAGACCTTCCTAAGGGAGGGGATGAAAGGCTACAGTACCAGAATCAGGTGGTACTAAAGCCGAAAAATCTCGATCTAGCAGCCAATACGCTTAACATTACTGATGCTGACCTGGAGACCCTCAACACCGAAGACAACCTCCGGCAACAGGTAAAACGGGGGTATGAGGGAGATGTAGTAGCTAAAGACATCATTGCCGCGATTGCATCCGGCCAACGTCGCCATACCAAGATTGCCCTAGCCGAATGCATGACCCAGGACGGACTTCTCTACCACCTGGACCGCCTCTATATACCCGCAGATAATGAGCTACGCTTGGGACTAATTAAGGAGCACCATGACACCTTAGCCGCAGGACACCCTGGAGTAGCCAAAACACTAGAGCTACTAACTAGGCAGTACACGTGGATCGACCAGCGGAAGGATGTGGAGCAGTACATACGAAACTGCCATGTATGCAAACGGGCAAAGCCGACTCGCCATGCTCCCTATGGGACCCTAAGACCCCTGGAGATCCCAGACCAGCCTTGGCAGGACTTGACTATGGACTTTATGACTGGGTTGCCAGAGGATTCAGGGTTCAATGCCATCCTGATGGTAGTAGATCGACTAACCAAGATGAGGCATGTTATACCTTGCCGTGATACCTGCTCCGCCCGGGAGCTAGCTGGCCTATACCTGAATAACGTATTCCGTTATCACGGCCTCCCAAGATCGATTGTCTCTGACCGTGGCCTCCAGTTTGTTTCGAAATTCTGGAAGGCCTTCTGCGAATTACTAGGAGTCGAGGTACACCTGTCTACAGCATACCACCCTCAGACGGATGGCCAGTCTGAGAGGATCAACGCCATCATGGAGCAATACTTGAGGGCCTACATCAACTACCAGCAGAACAACTAGGTATCGCTGCTAGCAACCTGCGAATTCGCCGCCAATAATCACTTCTCCGAAACACTGAAGACCTCGCCCTTCCTAGCGAATTACGGTTGGCACCCCCGGTTTGTAAGTTCACTGGCACCACTACGAAAGGCTAAAGAAAGCACCCCCGCTAAAGATTTTGCAACTAAGATCACCGAACTCCACTCCACCCTGAAGGCTGAGCTAGCTTACGCATAAACAAGACAAGCAGAGTACGCCAACGGGTCGAGGCTGCCAGCCCCTAGATACCAACCCGGAGACCAGGTATGGCTATCCAGCCAGCACTTCCGGACGGAACGGCCATCTCGGAAGCTCAACCACAAGTTCTTGGGCCCATTCGAGGTGCTGGCGGCTGTAGGCACTCATGCTTACCAACTGAAATTCCCTAAAGACATCAAGCGCCATTCTGTCGTCTATGTGTCAGAAATCGAACCTGCAGCAGAGGACCCCCTCCCGGGACAGAAGCACCCCCCGCCTCCACCTGTAGTGATCAAAGGCGAAGAAGAATGGGAGGTGGAGGAGGTATTGGATTCAAGGAGACGGTATGGCCGGCTGCAATACAAGGTGAAATAGGTGGGGGATGAGGAATTCACCTGGCAGCCAGCCGAGGATTTGGAAAACGCGCAGGACTTGGTAACCTTGTTTCACCAGCATTACCCCCGGAAGCCCCGCCCCGCAGAGTGAGATCCTTGCTTACTATTTACTGTTGCCCGTTGGTTATCGTTAGTGTCCTTACTTGTGCTCTTGTCATTTCTGTACTCACTCTTGTCGCTGGAAGCTCAAACCTAAAGGGGGGATAGTGTCACAACCGTCTCTCCCTAAGCTAATTCTCGTTCGTTATCTCATTACCTTCTCTCCCTAGCTAATTCTCGTCCGTTATCTCATTACCTTCGGAAAGTCTATTTCCTGATTGTCGTCGGCCTTGGCTCCCCGAGCCCGCTTTGTATATATCTGTCTCCTTTCTCGCACTCTTGTTGGATCCTCATCCAACGTCTTGTATCTAGCATACAACACTTGGCCCATGACCCTGTCTCTTCGTCTATACCTACGTACACACCCTAGACCTCGCTTCTGCAGCTCAACTGCCCCTTCTGCCCTTGCCCCTCGTCCGTGACACCCGTGACACCGTCCGTGACAGCCCCTTCGTACCCTGTCCCTGCACCCACCGTACCCCTTAGTCGCCGTGCCCCCCCGCGCCTCGTTATAATAATCATATAAGTACTAGCATGACTCTTATTAATCCTCTCATATTTATTGAGTGATATCTCATGGTTGCTATGTCAGCTAGTTCACGCAGTTGTATATTTAGTAATATCTAGCGGTCACTATATTAGCTAGTTCAGGCAGCTCCATATTCAGTGATATCCAGCAGTCGTTATCTCAGCTAGTTCATGCAGGTACATATTCAGTAATATCTAGCGGTCGCTATATTAGCTAGTTCACCTAGTTGCATATTCAGTGATATCTAGCAGTCACTATATTACCCAGTTCAGGTAGCTCCATATTCAGTTATGTCCCGCAGTTGCTATATCAGCTAGTTCGCGCAGTTGTATATTCCATAATATCTAGGAGTCACTATATCAACTAGTTCACGCAGTTGTATATTCAGTAATATTCAGCTGTCGCTATGTTAGCTAGTTCATGCAGTTGCATATTCAATGATATCCAGTAGTCGCTATATCAGCTAGTTCAGGCAGCTCCATATTCCAGGATATCCAACGGTTGCTATATTAGCTAGTTCACGCAGTTGTATATCCAGTGATATCCGGCGGTCGCCATGTCACCTAGTTCACGTAGCTCTATATTCAGTTCTATGCTGCGGTCACTATATCTGCTACTTCACATAGTTGGATATTCAGTAATATCTAGCAGTCACTATATCACCTAGTTCACGTAGCTCTATATTTAGTTCTATGCTGCAGTCGCTCTATCAGCTACTTCACATGGTTATATATTCAGTAATATCCAGGGGTCGCTATGTCAGCTAGTTCACGAAGTTGTATATTTAGTGATATCTACCTGTCGCTATATTAGCTAGTTCACGCATTTGTATATTCAATGATATCCAGCGGTCGCTATATTAGCTAGTTCATGCAGTTGTATATTCAGTGATATCCAGCAGTCGCTATATTACCCAGTTCAGGCAGCTCCATATTTAGTTATATCTCGCAGTTGCTATGTCAGCTAGTTCACACAGTTGTATATTCAGTGATATCCAGGAGTTGCTATGTCAACTAGTTCACCCAGTTGTATATTCAGTGATATCTAGCTGTCGCTATGTTAGCTAGTTCACGCAGTTGTATATTCAGTAATATCCAGTGGTCGCTATGTTAGGTAGTTCATGCAGTTGTATATTCAGTGATATCCAGCAGTCACTATGTTATCTAGTTTATATAGCTCTATATTCAGTGATATCCTGCGGTAGCTATGTCAGCTAGTTTATGCAGTTGTATATTTAGTGATATCTAGTGGTCGCTATGTCACCTAGTTCACATAGCCCTATATTCAGTTCTATCTCGTGATCACTATATTAGCTACAGTACGCAGTTGTATATTCAGTGATATCCAGGGGTCACTATGTCAGCTAGTTTACGAAGTTGTATATTCAGTGATATCCAGCTGTCGCTATGTTAGCTAGTTCATGCCATTGTATATTCAACGATATCTAGCGGTCGCTATGTTAGCTAGTTCACGCAGTTACATATTCAGTGATATTCAGCAGTCGCTATATCACCTAGTTCAGGCAGCTCCATATTCAGTTATGTCCTGCGCTCGCTATGTCAGCTAGTTCACGCAGTTGTATATTCAGTGATATCCAGCAGTCGCTATGTCATCTAGTTCACATAGCTCTATATTCAGTGATATCCAGTGGTCGCTATGTTAGCTAGTTCAACTAGTTGCATATTCAGTGATATCCAGCAATCACTATGTCACCTAGTTCAGGTAGCTCCATATTCAGTTATATCTCACAGTCGCTATGTCAGCTAGTTCATGCAGTTGGATATTCAGTAATATCCAGCGGTCGCTATGTTAGCTAGTTCATACAGTTGTATGTTCAGTAATATCCAGCTATCGCTATGTTAGCTAGTTCACGCAGTTGTATAATCAGTAATATCCAGCAGTCTCCATGTCACCTAGTTCACATAGCTCTATATTCAGTTCTATCCCGCGGTCGCTATATCAGCTACATTACGTAGTTGTATATTCAGTGATATCCAGGGGTTGCTATGTCAGCTAGTTCACGCAGTTGTATATTCAGTGATATCCAGCTGTCACTATGTTACCTAGTTTAGGCAGCTCTATATTCAGTAATATCCAGTGGTCGCTATATTAGCTAGTTCACGCAGTTGCATATTCAGTGATATCCAGCAGTCACTATGTCACCTCGTTTAGGTAGCTCTATATTCAGTTATGTCCTGCAGTCACTATATCAGCTAGTTCACGCAGTTTTATATTCAGTGATATCTAGCGGTCGCCATATCACCTAGTTCACATAGCTCTATATTCAGTGATATCTAGCAGTCGCTATATCAGCTAGTTCACATAGTTGTATATTGAGTAATATTCAGTAGTCACTATATTAGCTAGTTCACCTAGTTACATATTCAGTGATATCCAGTAGTCGCTATATCACCCAGTTCAGGCAGCTCCATATTCAGTTACATCCCGAGTCGCTATATCAGCTAGTTCACGCAGTTGTATATTCAGTGATATCCAGGAGTCGCTATGTCAGCTAGTTCACCCAGTTGTATATTCAGTGATATCCAGCGGGCACTATGTCAGCTAGTTCACCCATTTGTATATTTAGTGATCTCCAGCGGTCGCTATGTTACTTAGTTCACGTAGTTGTATGTTCAGTGATATCCAGCGGTTGCTATGTTAGCTAGTTTACGCAGTTGTATATTCAGTGATATCTAGTAGTTGCTATGTTAGCTAGTTCATGCAGTTGCATATTCAGTGATATCTAGCAGTCGTTATATCACCCAGTTCAGGCAGCTCCATATTCAGTTATATCCCGTGGTCGCTATGTCAGCTAGTTTACGCAGTTGTATATTCAGTGATATCCAGAAGTCGCTATGTCAACTAGTTCACCCAGTTGTATATTCAGTGATATCCAACTGTCGCTATATTAGCTAGTTCACCCAGTTGTATATTCAGTAATATCCAGTGGTCGCTATATTAGCTAGTTCATGCAGTTGCATATTCAGTGATATCTAACAGTCGCTATATCACCTAGTTCACATAGTTGTATGTTCAATGATATCCAGGAGTCGCTATGTTAGCTAATTCACGTAGTTATATATTCACATATATCCAGCGGTCACCATATCACCTAGTTCACGTAGTTCTATATTCAGTTCTATGCCGCGGTCGCTATATCAGCTACTTCACACAGTTGGATATTTAGTGATATCCAGTGGTCACTATGTCACCTAGTTCACGTAGCTCTATATTCAGTTCTATACTGCAGTTGCACTATCAGCTACTTCACGTAGTTGAATATTCAGTGATATCCAGGGGTCACTATGTTAGCTAGTTTATGAAGTTGAATATTCAGTGATATCCAGCTGTTACTATGTTAGCTAGTTTACGCAGTTGTATATTCAATGATATCCAGCAGTCGCTATGTTAGCTAGTTCACGCAGTTGTATATTCAGTGATATCCAGCAGTCACTATATCACCCAGTTTAGGCAGCTCCATCTTTAGTTATATCCCGCGGTCGCTATGTCAACTAGTTCATGCAGTCGTATATTCAGTGATATCTAGGAGTCGCTATGTCAACTAGTTCACCTAGTTGTATATTCAGTGATATCCAGCTGTCACTATATTAGCTAGTTCACGTAGTTGTATATTCAGTAATATCCAGCGGTCGCTATGTTAGGTAGTTCATGCAGTTGTATATTCAGTGATATCTAGCAGTCGCTATGTTACCTAGTTTACATAGCTCTGTATTCAGTGATATCCCGTAGTAGCTATGTCAGCTAGTTCACATAGTTGTATATTCACTGATATCCAGCGGTCGCTATGTTAGCTAGTTTACGTAGTTGTATATTCAGTGATATCCAGCAGTCACTATATCACCCAGCTCAGGCAGCTCCCTATTCAGTGATATCCCGTGGTGGCTATGTCAGCTAGTTCATACAGTTGTATATTCAGTGATATACAGAAGTCGGTATATCAGCTAGTTCACCTAGTTGTATATTCAGTGATATCCAGCAGTCACTATGTTACCTAGTTCACACAGTTGTATGTTCAGTGATATCCAGGGTTTGCTATATTAGCTAGTTCATACAGTTGTATATTCAGTGATATCCAGCGGTCACCATGTTACCTAGTTTATGTAGCTCTATATTCAGTTTTATGCCGCGGTCGCTTAATCAGCTGCTTTATGTGGTTGTATATTCAGTGATATCCAGGGGTCGCTATGTCAGCTAGTTCACGAAGTTGTATATTCAGTGATATCTAGCTGTCCCTATATTAGCTAGTTCACGCCATTGTATATTCAACGATATCCAGTGGTCGCTATGTTAGCTAGTTCACGCAGTTGTATATTCAGTGATATCTAGCAGTCGCTATGTCCCCTAGTTTAGGCAGCTCCATATTCAGTGATATCTAGCTATTAGT
Organism: Tirmania nivea; assembly: GCA_015179035.1. Taxonomy (NCBI): domain Eukaryota; kingdom Fungi; phylum Ascomycota; class Pezizomycetes; order Pezizales; family Pezizaceae; genus Tirmania; species Tirmania nivea. The sequence continues at coordinate 180,049 of WHUY01000082.1, forward strand.
ATATTAGCTAGTTCACGTGGTTGTATATTCAGTGATATGCCATGGTCGCTATGTCACCTAGTTTAGGCAGCTCCATATTCAGTGATATCCTGTGGTTGCTATGTCACCTAGTTTACGCAGTTCTATCTTCAGTGATATCCAGCGGTCGCCATGTCACCTAGTTCACATAGCTCTATATTCAGTGATATGCTGTGGTCACTATGTCAGCTAGTTCACACAGTTATATATTCAATAATATCCAGCAGTTGCCATGTCACCTAGTTCAAGCAGGTCCATATTCAGTGATATCCAGTAGTTGCTAAGCTAGTTCATGCAATTATATATTCACTGATATCCAGCTGTCACTATGTTAGCTATTTCACGCAGTTGTATATTCAGTGATATCCCGCAGTCCCTGTGTCAGCTAGTTCATACAGTTGTATATTCAGTGATATCTAGAGGTCGTTTTATTAGCTTATTCAGTTATATCAAGCAGTCACTATGTTAGCTAATTCAGGCAGTTGTATATTCAGTAATACCTAGTGGTCCCTATGTCAGCTAATACATGCAGTTGTATATTCAGTGATATCTAGTGGCTGCTATATCACCTAGTTCAGGTAGCTCCATATTCAGTGATATCCAGTGGTCGCTATGTTAGCTAGTTCACGCAGTTGCATATTCAGTAATATTCAGTAGTCACTATGTCACCTAGTTCAGGCAGCTCTATATTCAGTTATGTCCTGTAGTCGCTATATCAGCTAGTTCACGCAGTTGAATATTCAGTGATATCTAGCGGTCACCATATCACCTAACCATTATTCTCAGACCGAGGACGCACCACCCTCGGGTGATCGCATACAAATTTTACGTGACGGTGATTTCTGCTATCCGACCACATCACCGGCTGACCCCTGCGTCCTCGCATACATTTTGAATTCCGGTGATTTGCGCCCTCGGCCCACACCATTATTAGCGCATCACCGACTGCTAGTCTATCACCACCACTTACCTATTCCCATTGCTAGCGCATTACCGACGCTAGCATCACCAACGCTAGCATCACCGACACTAGCATCACCAACGCTAGCATCACCGACACTAGCATCACCAACACTGCTATCACCAACGCTAGTATCACCAATACCAGGATGAATCACCGACACTAGAATCACCGACGCTAGCATCACCGACAGTATAATCACCAACGCTAGAATCACCAACGCTAGCATCACCGACACTAGCATCACCGACGCTACTATCACCAATACTAGCATGCCTCACCGACCCTACCATCACCGACGCTAGCATCACCAACACTAATATCACCGACACTAGCATCACCGACCACACTGCTCATGCATACCACCAACACCTGCCCATATAGTGCTTTCGGTTCCCGGTTCCCAAACTTTGCGAGCTCCATATTGAGTGATATCCTGCTATGTCAGCTAATTCAGTTATATCCAGCGGTCACTATGTCAGCTACTTCAGTCATATCCAGCGCTCGCTATGTTAGCCAGTTCCGGCAGCTCCATATTCAGCAACATCCAGTGGTCGCTATGTTAGCTCGTTCACGCAGTTCCATATTCACTCATATCCACCAGTCGCTATACCAGCCAATGCGGATACCTTCGAATTCAGTGATACCCAGCGGTTGCTATGTTAGCTGGTTCTCGCAGCTCCATATTCACTTATATCCAGCGGTCGCTATGTTAGCTAGTTCACAGAGTTGCATATTCAGTGGTATCCAGCGGTCACTATGTCAGCTAGTTCAGGCAGCTCCATATTCAGTGATATCCCGCGGTCGCTATGTCAGCTAGTTCAGGCAGCTCTATTCACTGATATCCAGCGGTCGCTATGTTAGCTACTTTACGCAGTTGCATATTCACCAATATCCAGCGGTCGCTATGTCAGCTAGTTCAGGCAGCTCCATATTCAGTGATATCCAGTAGTCACTATGTTAGCTCGTTCAGGCAGCTCCATATTCGGTGATATCCCGCGGTCGCTATGTCAGCTAATTCAGGCAGTTGCATATTCAGTGATATCCCGCGGTCGCTATGTCAGCTAATTCAGGCAGCTCTATATTCAGTGATATCCCGCGGTCGCTATGTCAGTTACTTCACTCATATCCAGCGGTCACTATGTCAGCTAATTCAGGCAGCTCCATATTCACTGATTTCCAGCGGTCGCTATGTCAGCTACTTTAGTCATATCCAGCGATCGCTATGTCAGCTCGTTCAGGCAGCTCCATATTCAGTAATATCCAGTGGTCGCTATGTTAGCTCCTTCAGTCACATTCAGCGGTCACTATGTCAGCTAATTCAGGCAGCTCCATATTCACTGATATCCCGCGGTCACTATGTCAGGTAATTCAGGCAGCTCCATATTCACTGATATCTAGCGGTCGCTATATCAGCTACTTCAGTCATATCTAGCGATCGCTATGTCAGCTCATTCAGGCAGCTCCATATTCAGTGATATTCAGCAGTCGCTATGTTAGCTCGTTCAGGCAGCTCCATATTCAGTGATATCCCGCTGTCGCTATGTCAGCTAATTCAGGCAGCTCCATATTCAGTGATATCCAGCGGTCGCTATGTTAGCTACTTTACGCAGTTGCATATTCAGTGATATCCTGCGGTCGCTATGTCAGCTAGTTCAGGCAGCTCCATATTCAGTGATATCCCGCGATCGCTATGTCAGCTAATTCAGGCAACTCCATATTCAGTGATATCCAGCGGTCGCTATGTTAGCTACTTTACGTAGTTGCATATTCAGTGATATCCTGCGGTCGCTATGTCAGCTAGTTCAGGCAGCTCCATATTCAGTGATATCCCGCAGTCGCTATGTCAGCTAATTCAGGCAGCTCTATATTCAGTGATATCCAGCGGTCGCTATGTTAGCTACTTTACGCAGTTACATATTCAGTGATATCCTGCGGTCCCTATGTCAGCTAGTTCAGGCAGCTCCATATTCACTGATATCCCGCGGTCGCTATTTCAGCTATTTCACTCACATCCAGCGGTCACTATGTCAGCTAATTCAGGCAGCTCCATATTCAGTGACATCCCGCGGTCGCTATGTCACCTAATTCAGGCAGCTCCACATTCACTGATATCCCGCCGTCGCTATGTCGCTATGTCAGCTAGTTCAGGCAGCTCCATATTCAGTGATATCCTGCGGTCGCTATGTCAGCTAGTTCAGGCAGCTCCATATTCAGTGAAATCCCGCGGTCGCTATGTCAGCTAATTCACGCAGCTCCATATTCAGTGATATCCCGCAGTCGCTATGTCAGCTAGTCCAGGCAGCTCCATATTCAGTGATATCCCGCGGTCACTATGTCAGCTAGTTCAGGCAGCTCCATATTCAGTGATATCCCGCGGTCGCTGTGTCAGCTAATTCAGGTAGCTCCATATTCAGTGATATCCCGCGGTCGTTATATCAGCTAGTTCAGGCAGCTCCATATTCCGTAATATCCAGCGGTCGCTATGTTAGCTGGTTTAGGACACTCCTTATTCAGTAATATCTAACAGTTCTTATGTCACCTGGTTTACGCGGCTCCATATTCACTTATATCCAGCGGTAGTGATATCCCCTAGTTCATATCCAGGAGTCGCTATGTCAGCTAGTTCAGGCAGCTCTATATTCATTGATATCCAGCAGTCGCCGTGTCAGTTACTACAGTAACATCCCATGGTCGCTATATTAACTAATTCACTTAGCTCCAGCTTCACTGATATCGGCTCCTGATTTCCTGACCCGGGTCAGGAAATACTACCTTCTAGTTATCCCATACAAATGGCTAATTTCGTAAGTTATCCTACGCTAAAAATGGCGGAATAAAACTCTGCATGGTTAAATTAAATTCGACGATCTATCTGTATTCAGTATACGCCAACCGTTAAGCTAATATAGCTCTAACTCCAGCGATCTCCACCTATAGACATGTTAGCTAATTCAGTCACGACGTGTGCTTCTTTGAACATCTAGCAGTCAATATGTTAGCTAATTCAGGCATCTTCAACTTCAGTGATATCCAGTCGTCGCTATATCAGCTAATTCAGGCAGGTCCAGCTTCAGCGATATCCGGCGGTCGATGTGGCAGCTAATTCAGTTATATCTACCAGTCGCTATATCACCTAATTCGGGCAACTCCAGCTACAGTGATACCCAGTGGCTGATCTGGCAGGTAATTCAGTGATATCCAGCTGTCGCTATGTTAGCTAATTCACTCTACTCCAGGTTCAACGATATCCAGCGGCCGATGGGGCAGCTAATTCAGGCAGATCCAGCTTCAGCCATATCCGGCGGTCAATGTGGCAGCTAATTCAGTTATATCTACTGGTCGCTATGTCACCTAATTCGGGCAACTCCAGCTACAGTGATACCCGGCGGCTGATCTGGCAGGTAATTCAGTGATATCCAGCTATCGCTATGTTAGCTAATTCACTCTACTCCAGGTTCAACGATATCCAGCGGCCGATGGGGTAGCTAATTCAGGCAACTCCAGGTTCAACGATATCCAGCGGCCGATGTGGCAGGTAATTCAGTGATATCCAGCGGTCGCTATGTTAGCTAATTCAGTCTACTCTAGGTTCAGCGATATGCAGCGGTCAATATCTCACCTAATTCAGGCTACTCCAGCTTCAGCGATATCCAGCGGCTGATTTGGCAGCTAATTCAGGTATATCTAGCGGTCTCTATGTTAGTTAATTCAGGCAGCTCCAGCTTCAGCGCTATCCGGCGATCGACATATCAGCTAATTCAGTAATATCCAGCGGTATCTATATTAACTAATCACGTAGCTTCAGCTTCAGCGATATGCGGTGGTCAATATATCAGCTACTTCAGTGATATCCAGCGGTCGCTATGTCTGCTAATTCCAGTATATCCAGCGGTCGCTATGTCAGCTAGTTCCGGCAGCTTCATATTCAGTGATATCCCACGGTCACTATGTTAGCTAATACAGACACCTCGCAATTTAGTAATGTCCCGTGGTCACTGTCAGCTAATTCAGTCATATCCAGTGGTCACTATGTTAGCTACTTCAGTTATATCCAGCGATCGCTATGTCAGCTCGTTCAGGCAGCTCCATATTCAGTGATATCCCGCGGTCGCTATGTCAGCTAATTCAGTCACATCCAGCGGTCGCTATGTCAGCTAGTTCAGGCAGCTCCGTATTCAGTGATATCCTGCGGTCGCTATGTCAGCTACTTCAGTCATATCCAGCAATCGCTATGATACCAGCTGGTTCAGGCAGCTCCATATTCAGTGATATCCCGCGGTCGCTATGTCAGCTAATTCAGTCATATCCAGCGGTCGCTATGTCAGGTAATTCAGGCAGCTCCATATTCACTGATATCCAGCGGTCGCTATTTTAGCTAGTTCAGGCAGCTCTGTATTCAGTGATATCCTGCGGTCGCTATGTCAGCTACTTCAGTCATATCCAGCGATCGCTATGTCAGCTCGTTCAGGAAGCTCCATATTCAGTGATATCCAGCGGTCGCTATATCAGCTAGTTCACAGAGTTGCATATTCAATGATATCCACTGGTCGCTATATCAGCTAGTTCAGGCAGCTCCATATTTAGTGATATCCACCGGTCGCTATACCAGCCAATGCGGACACCTTCGAATTCAGTGATACCCAGCGGTTGCTATGTTAGCTGGTTCTCGCAGCTCCATATTCACTTATATCCAGCGGTCGCTATGTTAGCTAGTTCACGGAGTTGCATATTCAGTGATATCCACTGGTCACTATATCAGCTAGTTCAGGCAGCTCCATATTCAGTGATATCCACCGGTCACTATATCAGCTAATTCAGGGAGCTCCAGGTTCAGCGATATTCAGCGGTCGCTATATCACCGAATGCAGACACCCCCGAATTCCGTGATATCTACCGGTCGCTATGTCACCTAGTTGACGCAGTTACATATTCACTGATATCCACCAGTCGCTATGTCAGCTCATTCAGGAAGCTCTATATTCAGTGATATCCCACGGTCGCTATGTCAGCTAATTCAGGTAGCTCCATATTCACTGATATCTAGCGGTCGCTATGTTAGCTAGTTTACGCAGTTGTATATTCAGTGATATCCAGCAGTCGCTATGTCAGCTAGTTCAGGCAGCTTCATATTTACTGATATCCTGCGGTCGCTATGTCAGCTAATACAGACACCTCGGAATTTAGTGATGAGTCCAGTGGTCGCTATATCAGCTACTTCAGTCACATCCAGTGGTCGCTATGTCAGCTAATTCAGGCAGCTCCATATTCAGTGATATCCAGCGGTCGCTATGTTAGCTAGTTCATACAGTTACATATTCAATGATATCCCGCGGTCGCTATATCAGCTAGTTCAGGTAGCTCCATATTCAGTGATATCCCGCGGTCGCTATGTCAGCTAATTCAGTCATATCCAGCGGTCACTATGTCAGCTAATTCCGGCAGCTCCATATTCAGTGATATCCCGCCCTCGCTATGTCAGCTAATTCAGTCATATCCAGTGATCGCTATGTCAGCTAGTTCAGGCAGCTCCATATTCAGTGATATCCAGTGGTCGCTATGTTAGCTCGTTCAGGCAGCTCCATATTCAGTGATATCCCACGGTCGCTATGTTAGCTAATTTAGGCAGTTGCATATTCAGTGATATCCCGCGGTCGCTATGTCAGCTAATTCAGGCAGCTCCATATTCAGTGATATCCCGCGGTCGCTATGTCAGCTACTTCAGTCATATCCAGCGATCGCTATGTCAGCTAGTTCAGGCAGCTCTGTATTCAGTGATATCCTGCGGTCGCTATGTCAGCTACTTCAGTCATATCCAGCGGTCGCTATGTTAGCTAGTTCACGCAGTTACATATTCAGTGATATCCCGCGGTCGCTATATCAGCTAGTTCAGGTAGCTCCATATTCAGTGGTATCCCGCGGTCGCTATGTCAGCTAATTCAGTCATATCCAGCGGTCACTATGTCAGCTAATTCCGGCAGCTCCATATTCAGTGATATCCCGCGGTCGCTATGTCAGCTAATTCAGTCATATCTAGCGGTCCCTATGTCACCTAGTTCAGGAAGCTCTATATTCAGTGATATCCCGCGGTCGCTATGTTAGCTAGTTCAGTCACATCCAGCGGTCTCCAACTACAGTGATACCCTGCGGCTGATATGGCAGGTATTTCACTGGTATCTAGTGGTCGCTATGTTAGCTAATTCACTCTACTCCATGTTCGACGACATCCAGCGGCCGATATGGCAGCTAATTCAGGCATATGCAGTGGTCACTATGTTCGCTAATTCAGGATGCTCTAGCTTCAGCAATATCCGGTGGTTGACCTATCAGGTAATTTAGTAATATCCAACAGCGCTTTGTCACCTTATTCAGGCAGCTCCATAGTCCGTGATATCTAGCGGTCGCTATGTTAGCTAATGCAGACACTCCCGAATCCAGCGGTCGATATGTCAGCTAATTCAGGCAGCTCTATATTCAGGAATATCCAGCAGTCGCTATGTTAACTAATTCACGCAGTTTCATATTCCGTGATATGCAGCGGTCGATATGTCTCACACCGGGCAGCGGAGGGGCAGGCCAGGGGGTAACTTATGAGTCACCTGTAGGCCGTACCGCAGAGCCAAGCAGGTAGCTACCGTAGTGGGTACTAGGCACGCGGTCAAACGCAAGCCGGAAGGACATACGTTTAGAACCCTGAATTCTAGAGCTAACAGGTGCCTTTGCACAAGGCACGGCCCTATGCCGCCTACATCTGGCTGTGCAGCACCCGGACTCGACAGAACTACTGGCTTGACCTCATCTGCAAGGTCGACTCTCCAGCCTGCCCCAACTGCGATCAC